>JAOEHI010015561.1:0-30165 GCA_025447815.1 Percopsis transmontana
CACACACACACACACACACACACACACACACACACACACACACACACACACACAGGGCATAAGCCAAAACAATGACCAACGGCATCTTGTGCTGTTGGCTAAACTTAAATAGTCCACCAATCAAACAACTAAGGAGGTGCACCTGTAGGTCTAATCAGCCTACAGGTGCGCACTGGGGAAGAGGGACACGAAGCGCGCATGGACCTATGCGCGCCGATCGTGACACTTCCATCGAATTGCAGGCAGTTAGTTAGTCTGTAATGAAGATATCCTCTCATCTTCTATCAGACAACTTTAAAAAAATCAATAAACGAGCATTGGGAGGTGCAGATAATATCGCTAGTATTGCTTTACTAAGGTTAATGCTATGAATTGTTCTGCCCTCTAGCTTCATTGTGGCTTGTACTTATCTGACCGAATGGTTAGTGGTGACCATACATAGCGGTTTGCTTCCTCTCTCCTGGTGCTACCCTCTTATCTATTCCAAAAGTTGAAGAGAAGTCAGCAGGTTTCATAGCACTCTCCCACTGGGCTCCATTTCTCTGGAATGGGCTCCCTGCTGAGAATATAGGAAAGCAAATTCTGTATATGTCTTTAAAGTAAGGTCTTATTTGTTCATGCTGTCATGTGGTGAACCGTAGCATTGCCTGCTGCAGGAGGACTGTCTCTTATAGAGACTTAAATGTTATGGGTGGGCGATATGGCCACAACATCCTAGCATGTGGTGGTTTTCACCATATGTGAATATGTCTCAATGTTGACAATATTTATTTATTAATTGATTTTCATAATTAATAATCCTCAGGGGACACCATCCTGGTAAAACAGGGCACTAAATTGTTGCTGTGCTCAATTGTGGTTGATCATAACCATAATAAATAAATAATGGAAATACTGCTTTATGCAATAATACGTTTATTTCACACACAATCAAATCTACATTGAATATATAGGCATGAAAAGCATACAGTAACACGTCAACACGTAGCTAGACAAATATAACCTGATTTAAAAAATCGGGCATCTCAGTATATGAAAAACAACTGCATTTGGTGTGCCTTGACTACAGTTAGACATAGGCTATCTAACGGACCACTTATCTAACCTGTTTTAACTGCGAAAGAACATGAAAAAGTTGGAAAAGAGAGAAGGTTGGAAAGGAAAGGTTGGAAAATGTTATACCAACCAAAATGCTCTTTCCAAACTGGATTCATGTCCCTTTAAGGGAGAAACAGGGTGAATTGTCTCTGTCGGAGGTCAGCATAGGGTTCGGGGGCCATAAAAAGGGTGCTATCAAGGCAATGGGCCGCTTAATGGAAGTTTTCCAAGCTTGTTGAAAAACCAGAGCAGGCCTGCCTTCCAAAATTGTGTAACCTCAAGATAATGTTGTATACAAGCAATTTAAGCTACATTTAACCTATCTTTCCACCACTAGCAACCTGAGGGCACATCTCGAAAATAATCGAATAACATATCAATTACTAATCATACATTTGACCTTTGATCCAAGAAACAGCGCATTCTCAGTTCTCACTCTAGCACCAACCACGGCACAGAGAGAGAGAGAGAGAGAGAGAGAAAGAGAGAAAGAGAGAGAGAGAGAAAGAGAGAAATAGAGAGAGAGAGAGAGAGAGAGAGAGAGATTGAGAGAGAGAGAGAGAGAGATTGAGAGAGAGAGAGAGAGATTGAGAGAGAAAGAGAGAGAGATTGAGAGCGAGGTCTACAGCCTTTAAATGAAGTTTTACGGTATAGGACATTGAATTTTTTTTATTAGATCTTTTAAAAGACATGTTTATGTTGAAATAAATATACCTATACCGAAGTTAAGTCTGTTGTTGTATTGGTTTGGACATAATGCACAAAAATAGATATTCGATTAAAACATTTTTAGATCGAATATTTGAACGTCATTTTTTGCCAGTTTTGCCAGCCCTAGAGCCCTGTAGGGGGCGGAGCAGAGAGGAGTAGAGTGCCAGCCACTCAGCACTCAGGTGAGTGAGGGGCATGCGCCAAGAGAAATATTTCTCTGTAATGCTAGTTTTAACTACAATGGCAATTCCAGACACACAATCGTCTCTACTTTGTTATTTTGGGAGGTTTTCCTGTCCATTTAGGGTTGCTGTTTAGGGGCTGTGCATTTAAGGTAAAACCAGTGTGTAGAACCAGTTTGATGCGCGTAACTTCGAACATTGTTCGTTCTATTTAATCCTAGCCCCCTAATAAGAGAACAAGACCAGACATGCCTTGCAGTGTAATCAACATCTGAGACGTGTCTAGCTCGCGAGGCTTACAGACCCAGCCATCAAACATTCATCCCGGGTATTAATAATGCATTAGACACAGTATGTATACTGTGCCATAGTATGTACACCCTACTGCATAGCCCAAATGTTGGATCTCTGTGTGTAGATTAAATGCGTGTGCTGTGTGTGTGTGTGTGTGTGTACTGTGTTTGTATGCGTACACACATCAGACTTTGATCGAGTTACTCTTATTTTTGTGTTGGAAAATGTTCTCTCAACAGTCCCGCTTTTAGACTGGAGCAATAGGAACACTATTTCCTCCATTTTAAAGTATTAAACATGCTTTTAATGTAATGCTGCACACCATATTTTTTCTCATGTGACAATTCTGCTTTTGTATGGGGCAACTACTCTGTGACAACAGAGGTAAGCTAAAGTCAGAAGGACCCAGAACACTAATGCAGTCCAATGCATTAAACATGGCTGTGTGCATCCATTAAGGGCGGGGAGACGGCGTTAACTCAAGCAAAGGCACAATTTCTCCCAGACTTTGCTTTGGCACTTCCTCTCCCAAGCTGTCTCGGTACAGCTGGTGACGGTGGGTGGGTGACAGAATCTCAGAAACATCCCAAGGTGACGTACTTAGGCTGTTCATACGTGCACACACATGCACACACACACGCACACACACACACACACACACACACACAAAAGGGCGATACATTATAAATGTGAAAGATAATGAAACTAGATTCAAAATATAAAGGTACACTGCTTGATTGATTTCATCAGAACACCAACAGTGAGCGCCAACTGTGCATTGAGGTAAACATAGCTGTAGGGGGAGGAGTAGAGAATGGTGTGAACATAGACGTTCTTAGGGGGAGAAGTGTGAGCCACCACAAAACCACTGTGTTTTTAATACTGGTTTCAACCACAAAGACACAAATCTAAGAGTGTCCCTTTAACAATTTTTTATATTATTTACAGTATATTATTTTATAGCGTATTTTCCACTTTTTATTGGTGAGGCACGACTGCATCCATGATGCAAATGTAATGTGTAATGTGCTATTATGTGTTAATCTTGATAAATGCTGCATTTACCATTGCCACATGTAATATAGTGCCCTATATTTACTGGTTTGGCTTTATATATGGTAAATTAGTTTTAAAAATGTAGTTAAAAACAAAAAAACAAAAACGACAGCAGTGTATGCATCTTAGGCTGCCAAAACTCTAGTCCCTCTACAGAATCCTCACTGTTGTGAGTGACTACAATCATGTGCTTTCTAGGTTACCATCCAGTGACCAAAATATGTCAACAGAATCAATGGCATTGGTTGAGACTTCTTAGATTGTATCCGCAATGGAATCGAATGTAATACTACTTTTGAAGGAGGCATTTACTGTAAACTAGTGGAATGATCAAGTGTTTTGGAGTCGAGTGAACATTAGCCCTCTACCTCGGGGGCCCATGCCGAGACGAATGTAGAGAGGGGCAATAGATCGATTATATTATAAAGATTATACGTTATAAAATTACGCTATAAACAGATAAACCACCTTTGAGATTGTCAAATCGTGTGACAATTCGCCACTTTCCTTTTCAATTCACACGCTTTTTTATCTCCTGTATATTTATCAAGGAATTTTTATCAAGCGTAGCGTTAGTTCAGGCAGGCCACGGTAGTCCGCCCGCTTCCCAGCCATCAGCTGTCACTCTGCTGTCCCTTAGCTGTCTGTCAGCTGACACTCAGCTGACTCACCATCACCAGCCTCATTGGCCCTTTGGATGAAGGAGCTTCTTTTAAACAGTTCCCACTCCATTCCATTTTCACTTGCTGAGCTTGTGCCTGAAGACCCTCCACCTCCCCAGCTCCACCTTTCTTTGTCTTTCGATTGTTGTACGTGTCTTTCTTTTCGGTTATAACATTATCACTAATGTGATTAGTAAGGGTTTGTTTTCAGACATTGCTTGATCTTATTACGGGTATTACTTATTTTTATTAAGTTGTGTTATGGCTGCATATATGTACATACATGTTTCCCATCATTTTTTGCTGTTAAAATGTCACGTCTGCTGCTGGCCTGTTCAGGGGGTTAAAGTCGCTGTTCAGTACACCCATACTTATCATACTAGTTTGATGAGAAGAAGCCCCCCGAAGAATATTGTTAAATAGCATTCTCCTCTATGTCCTAATAAATTGCTTTTGTACTAGACGAGAGTGGTCTGACTGAAGTAACTTTCAACCTTCAGCCAAACAGCTTTGATGCAAATGATAATTAAAACATTTATAACAACACACTTTTTAATTCACATGACAATTTATCAACCCCATTTTAATCAAATATTTTATATAACCTTCACCCCTCATACCTCAGACTGTGTGGGGTATATATGTTGGGGATTATGTTTTCGTCTTTGTTGGGTGTTGGGTTTGTCGATGTATGGCAAGAGCTGAAGTATTGAACATCGAGTCTCGTTGTCGCTATTTCGTGTCCGTTCAGTTGTACTAGTGTTCAGTCTGCACCTGTACTCGCCACCCACCACTCCTTACACAATTGCATGCCAAATAATCTTTGAAAGTTTGCAACCTTGCAAACCTATCTCAGCTAGCTTGTAATATATTACACTGTACAATGTATATTATGTGCAATATCCTATATCATGCAGCCAACAACATTTTATATACATACTCAACATTCAAACGCTTATCAAACAATGTAAATGGGCTATGCAAGAACTATTTCAGCAAAACTAAAACCTTTATGTTGGGGTTCATCTCTGATGTCACAATAAATAAAACTATGCAAAATCATATTTGTGTAAAAGCCTGTAATACCACTCTACCTTGTCAGTGGACATGTTCTTTGGCTTCTGATGTTGTCCTTGCCGGGTTACGCATCCTTCAGCTTGTCAACAAATGCATGTGTACCGCTGTCAATGAGGGGGCTCAAAGCGCTATTTGTATTCATGACAGTGGTGTAAAAGTGAATTACACTCAGCAACTGCAGGGGGAGTCCGGGAGCAAAAAATACCAATTCTTGCATTATAGAGCTCTAAAGCTGCTGTAGGTAGGATTTGAGAGTTTCAACGAGAGAGCAAGACTTTAAATCGACAACTCAAAAACCCACCCCCTCTGCTCCCTCCCTCTGGAGCCCGTTGGTCTACCATTGCGAAGCGCCATTGACAAACCTGTTTTAGCTGAGTGCGCGCATACATGTGATTGACAGGCAAGGTAGTTTCCCTGGACCAATCAGGTAAAAGAGGCCCTGATTGGTCAGAATTCTTTCGGGTGGCGTCAAAAATCGAAATTGACTTATATAGAGGCAGGGGCTACTGTATCAGCCAGAGCAGAAATTCTCAAAGAGCATTTCAGAGGTGTGGGTTTACGAGACACAGCTTGGCGTTTACTCTCAATAAGATAGCCGCGGGCTCACAATATACATGCAAAAACAATCACCCACAACCCATTTTTACAATTACAATTACAATTACAATTACAATTATCCAAAGCGGCTTACAATTACATTTGGCTATTACATGGAGCAGATAGGGGTTAGGCATCTTGCTCAAGGATGCTTACAGGTATCCTGCGCCAGTGACGTGGATGGCCGTATGAAGCGTCGCTTCAGGCAGTCCGGGATGTAACCTTCCATTGCCGTGGACTCAGCCATAGAAAGTGTGTAGACTGGGTTCTGGGGTGGAGTGGCACAGTCCCAGGGTCTGTGAGGAGTTCCACTTAGAGAACACCTCCACTAGGTCCACATACTCCTGGGGGCTGTTGAGCTGGAGGGAGATCACAGGAACTTCTGCTGCAACGGCTCCGCAGGCAAGCAGCTTGCAGGTCTCTCTGCAGCCGGATCCCCAGGAAAGAATCTCCCGCTGACTCCAGCAGATGGTGGGGGTTGTGGCGCTGGGATTCTGCGATGCGGGTTTTATCGTGAGTGCAAGTGCGGATGGAATGACACACAAGAAAAGAACAAAGAAACGATACGAGGAGGTGTGGGTTTGCGAGACAAAGCTTGGCGTTTACTCTCAATAAGCCTCGGGCTCACAATGGACATGCAACAACAATCACCGACAACCCATTCTCCTAACTGCCCCACATAGAAACCCTCCCCGCAGGTGCACATAATGAGTGATTATAGTTGAACGGATTGCCGTGTGAAGCTGGGTGCATTGGGAATGTGGACGCCTGCCGGCCGGTAGTTAGTACACCGACGAGAGTGCGAGGGAGGGCGACGTGCTCTCCATGGGCGCGACTCCTGACGTTACACCTGTGCATACAAATACAGCTAGACATTTTCAGGCCTGTGCTTTTACTTTTCTATTGTAAAATTTACAATGGAACAACCACTTTTATATGATTAGGATTTCTGAATTAAACCCATTGTTGGCAAAATCCTCCAGGCTGGCTGGAAGTGAATGACAGGGGAAAGAAATTCCTTCACTGCATTCCCATTGAATTGTTTTTCATACCAGCTATTGTTGTCTCATTAACATTAATACCCGCTTTTGAGACTCTCAGTGCTACAAAACAGCAAATGCTCATGACATTTTAAAAGCATCATTGAGTTTCAGTGTATAAGCTATATGTTGAAGCAGTGGTGAACCTGGAAACAAAAAAGGAAAGAAAGAAATAGAAATATTATTTAGCAAAAACTGGAACAAATGTCAAGTTGTACCACAATCGTCCATGGCTTTGCATGATTGTGCGTGCACATCCACAGGTATGTTGTTGCTAAAGAGAAATTCATCCAAAGAAAAATGGCATCTCCTATTGATTACATATAAGGCAGACTGTGTTAGTTCATTTTGCCATTACATTTCCCTGTATTGCTCTGTTGTTTAAGATGGTCTACCTATTCGGTGTAAAGTCAAAAATGCATTGGCCATTTTTCATAGCGAGTTTTCTGTGGCCATTGATCTATTACAGTATTGATTGTATAACAATTTGCTCTATCACAGTTGTATTTAGTGTATGCTAATGTTTAGGTTTAATGTACAGTATGTCTGTCTGTCTATCTGTCTATTTTAGTTAGACCTATTCATGCCTATAGTTTAATAGTTTGTTTATAATCCACAAGATATATAGAATTGAACATTCTGAGCTAATATTTGTCAGGACCATGATATCAGAATTATAGTAGCCATATTCTGTATAGCCTACCCTACACTTTAAACCATTGGCCACACGTCTTTAAAGGACTTCCACCAACTCCAATTGGTTAAATAGATTAGTGTACGTATTTATAATGTGGATTCCCTGTCCGTGAAAAGAAGGGCAGTCTATGAATAGTAGTAATGCCAGCTGGTACACTTGTGTGTGGTTTAAATTAGCACACAATGGCTCTGGGCCGGGAGCTTTTGAATTGATTCATTGTACTACACATAGTCAGCGGTAAAGAGACAGAAAAGGCCAGTAAAATGTGGTTTTGGGTTTGATTTGTTTTTGACGTCCCACCGGGATTTGTCCTGGTATGCCCGATGGCCAGTACACCACTGGGTCCAGTAGCTTCCAAAATCCGGTGCTGGATTCAACACTGACTCTCTCTAGAGCTAGTGTTCTTTTTGTCTGTTCTGGGCTACTGTAGAAACATGGTGGTGCAACATGGTAGGCTCCCTATGTAGATGCAGAGAACCCGCTCCCTATGTAGATGCAGTAGATATGAAGGCCGGATTTCAAACTTACGCGATTCGTTGTTACAGGTGATTATACACTAATGAAAACATAATTATGAATACTATATTCCATTTCTGCAAATAGATCTCCCTAAATCCTAGTGTTCCTTTAAGATTGTGCAGCAAAATAGCTCCATGAGTATGTAATTACTTATGATAATAAGAGTCAGGTGCACCAATTAGGTACAATATTATTTGCTAAAAACCTACACCACTTTATTTAGTTAAATGAGGCTTGTTGCTTACTTACTAACTATTTCTTTAAGCTTTTGGTTACATACCCATGGCAGTATATTTAGAACCCTAAGACCTGGCATCCACCAAGAAGATGTCTGCCAACACAGCAGATCATGTCATCATCGTGCATCATAACGTCTTGTTTACATATTATTTTGGGTGAAAAAGTCTAATAAATTTTTTCTTTTCTTTATTAAAATTAAATAAACAATCGCTGCATTTGCAGACTGGAATACTAATTGGCTTTGTTTGCAATAATGTGGAGAGTCTCCCTTTGTCTTGTTGTGACCTGTCTTGTTATGCCGTGTTGTTGGCTTCATGCCTTGGTGGATGCTAGGAGACCCTCAGTGGTTGGAGATGGTCTTAATGGGAGAAAAGAATCCTTATCAATGCTAACGAATGATTGTTTTTTATATATGGGTAAGACTACTTGTGTTCAGTGTGCACCTAGCTTAGTATAGTGACACCGTTGTATGTTACGTTATGTTAATTACTGTACTGATTATTTTGGGCCATTTGAAGCCCGTTGATATAAAATCGATGACAAGAAAAGTCTCCAAATGTGATTTGGATAGAAACCATGAGTGTGGGATGAAGGTTTTACTGTATCTCTCATTGCGTATGGAATATGTGTGTGTGCATCGTAATGCTCAATGACATCCTCTGTCATTGCTGTTAATTTGAATTGATTTGTTTTATAAATGGAATTTGCATGAATATATTAAACTTACTTCGTTTTTTATGGGTTTGTTCATAGAGGTCCAATGTTGTGCATACAGGTATTTGTATGTGGTTTGATTATGGGATGGTCTGGGGCTTGTCAGAGAGTTTCATGTTTACATTAATCCATCGATTTTAAATACCGTAGACCCCAAATACCTTATGCCCTACATACCTAAATATGTACTGCATATTGTATAGGAGTACTAAGTACATATAAATAGTGCAGTGGCAGAAACTGGCACAGCCATCATATTGGAGGATTGCCACAGTTTCAGGAGAAATGACACAAAGAAGCTTCCTTCTGTCTTCAGCGAAAATGAGGATTTAAAAAAAAAATTTGTGTATAGTATACAGTATATACAGTGTATGCAGTATATACAAATGTGTGTTAGAAAGAAATTAGTAAAACATGTAGTATGTTTTCATGTAATGTGAAGGGTAATCCACACTTCATTGAAGTACGAATGGTGAATGTTAGCAGGGCTAGTGTGCCTTACCTGTGTAAGCTATAGCCCTGACCTAAGCCTACAGACACTGTGAGTGGCTAAGATGCAGGTGTGGTTAAGATGCAGGCCAATGACCCAGGTCCCAAGAGGCATGTTCTTCAGCAGTGGTCAGCTTTATACAAGGACAAGGAATTAAACGCATTCCATAAGCCTTGACGTCCAGTAATTAGTAGCGCACGACTTAATAGTCACATGGCAGGAGAGGAAGAGAGTAGAAGATAGAGAAGTACAAAGTACATTCTCTCTTTCACTTACATTGCCATGCCACCAAAATTGCACATTTTGAAGTCTTGTGTAAAGCTTTTAAAACTTTTTTTTTTGGTTTCCGTTCAACCTTGGAGCAGGTAAAATGTATTCAGTATAGCTAAGTACCTGCACTATTGCAGAGGTTTGAAGATCATTTTTTTTACCTTAGGTGAGAACTTAACCCGCTTTGTTATGCATGCGTAGGGGGACAGGGTAGTCTAGTGGTCTGGGTGTTGGACTCCCAGCCAGAAGGTCATTGGTTCAAACCCCAGAGTTGGCCTACCTGTAAGCATCCTTGAGCAAGATGCCTAACCCATATCTGCTCCATGTAATAGCACCATGTAATTGTAAGTCACTTTGGCTAAAAGTGTCTGCTCAATGACCTAATTGTGCACAAGTGTCACTGAATGGATTCAGTAGACTCATATGCACTCTTCTCTTGGTTATGTGGTGTTTTATCCTATTTCACAGATCACTCGCATTATGCCCTTGATTAGACCCTGGAGGAAATTGTATTACTCACTCTGTATTTTGGGTACATAGAAAAGCAAAGCAGTGACCAACAGGCACACATATAGCCTTTTATTAAATTCATATGTAGGAGTTTTGCTAAAATAGAATAAAAAAAATGCCGCTGTGTGAAAAGGTGTTGCTAAGTTACAGCTTACAAGGTTGCCATTGGCACTAGTTGGAACATGTAACTCGCCATTACACATTGGTTTCTGATGTGGTTGTGCATGGACGTGTGCGACAGTGTATCGGAGTGCATGGTATTCTTAATGCAATCGGTATCAGTTTAAACGTGGCTTTATTTTAAACGGGGGTCCAAAGTACAGGTACATACTTTTAGTACAAAGTAATTTATTCATTATTTAGGGGCCCAGTATCTTATTTCTGTTGTATGTGGAGCCACTTTACAGATTAAATACAGTCCCGTGCTTTAATAATTTAAAAACCATACCTGTATTTATTTAATATGAACACAATGTCAACTATGTTCAACTATGTTAGTCTACTCCTTGTGACTTAATTATAATAATTTGGCCTGCTTGGTTGCTAAGATGATGCAGTATGCTGATAAACTAAAACAATATGATTACAACACATTTTTAATTAAAAATAAAATTCTTCACACCAAAGGGCATATGAGAGAGCCATATCTGGCCCCTGGGATTTTGAGGCCACTGTTGGATGGAGTAGACATGTGAAAAAGTTCTAACAAAAACAACTTCCACAGGAACATTAATTGTGTTGTTTTTTATGGCTATGGGTGGGTGCAGGTGGTCATTTCAGAACACTGCACATACAGTATAACACAATTGCACTTAATCGATCCAACAGCAAATTTTATAAAAATAACAAGCCAGCCCGGATGGATTGACAGACCAAGGAGCGTCCCCCAACTGCCCGACCAAAAGGCTCACTCTCTAGGGGGGTTGCACTTTGGCACTTGTGAACCACTTGCATTGAGGCCCGTGCTACAAAGGTGCACCCAAGACAGCCACGCACAAAAACTCAACAGCGCCTTGAAATGAAGAACTGCTACAGAGAGAAAACACTGAATACACCAGACAGATATCATTTTGTGACAATGCTAACAAACTTGTTATTATTCTAGTTGAATACACACCACAGCAGAGCTCCCATGATCCCAAACCTATTAAAGAATCAATACAAACTCAAAACAAAAATACACAATTAGAAAAACAGTTACTGTGAGCCTCCAAAAATCTGGTCTGCAAACACCTAGGGGACCGCTACAAAATATAATTTGAAATTCACCAAAATCCAAAGAATCACTGTTTTCCTCCAATCACCATGAAATCCCTTGGTTGAGAGGAACTACTTTCAGCAGAAATCATACTACCATTGCGTTTTGGATGGCAATAGAAATCACATGATTGAACAAAGTGAAGTTGTATTGCTTGCAAAAACTGGTGGTTAAGCAGTTCAGCTGTTGACTAATTGTAAGTAGCTTTGGATAAAAGCATCTGCTAAATGCTGTAAATGCAAATGTAAATGTTGTATGAGATGTGTGGTACAGGTTGCACTGGCAGAGTGCGTTTATTAGCTTAGCTATAGCCACTTGATAAGAGGGCTATGTACATTTTAGTATCATCCGCATAATTATATTAGGATATTTTGTTAATTTTCAAGATTTGGGCCAGGGGTAGTATATAAAGGTTGAATAAGGATAGTCTTGGGGCACTCCGCATGTAATTAATCGGAAGCACATTTGCCAATGGAAAATAGTCCCCGTGTTATAGGTTAGGGCTGTGCCAAAGAATCCAACCCAGATTTCCAGTCTGCCTAGCAGCATTTGACATGGTCAATGCCTGTGCTGACATGGTCGAATACAGCACTGAGATCCAGTCTCAGTGCTGGAAATCTGGGTTGGATTCTTTGGCACAGCCCTAACCTATAACACGGGGACTATTTTCCATTGGCAAATGTGCTTCCGATTAATTACATGCAGTCTCAGTGCTGGGATGAGGTGGAAATCTAGCAATATTTTATTCCACGATACTATATCGATCTTTTTGACCCACGTATCGATACATTTAAAAAAATAAGAAGAAAAAAGGTTTAATTAATCACATGAAAAATATACAGAACAAGACAGGGAATAGATATACAAGATGGAGGATGTAATTCAATCATCAATACATTATCATGTTTAAAACAGATTTAAAACAATGTGTAATGTAAATATTGTTCTAGTAAATTGGAATGGAAATAGTTTTCACTCAATTTGTCGGCTCAGTTATCAATATACTGTAATGTGATGTACATATTAGACTACCCAGGTGGTACACAGCAAGATGTATTTTCAGCTCTATTTTAAAATTTTCATGTCATCCAACATACAGTACGTGCTACATATTGCAATGTATCACAATATGTAGCATACCGCAATGTATTGGGATAGGTATCATATCGTGACCAATGTATCGTGATAAGTATCGTATCATGACCCATGTTCCTTGATATGTATCGTATCGTGACCCATATATGGTGACCCGTATATGTATCGTATCGTGAGGCCCTTGCCAATACCCAGCCCTAGGGGTTACATGGGAGAACTTGGGTTGGTTGAATACCAGATGTGCTGCAGCGTTTGAACGCGCTGTAGGGGTCTGGTAGCTGTTGCTAATATTTTGAGAGTAAAAGAGGCACTGTTTTTTTTATGACAGGAACCCTTAACACATCAGTTGTTCTGACAGTTGTTGAGCTTTGGGAGTTGGAGGAAAGACAAGAAGGGGTGACTTAATGAATAGAGAAAGTTGCTTGTCATTTATCTTGCTCCGGCCCTTTTCAGAAGAGGGTTGAAAGATTAAAATCAAACAAATCAGACAATATACATGAAAAACACTGTTTTCCTGCATTACAGGCTTCTGTAACACCAGCGCTACGACAAGTAAGCCTACTAATTAATTACCGGCACTGTTCTTTGTTGTCGTTATTACTAACACATTTTGAATGATTAGGTGTAACGTGATTTAAAGAGGTGAGTGCAGGTGCAGACCAAACGAAACACTAAAACAGGAAAATCACTAAACACGAGTCTCTCCTTGTTGTTTTAATTTCTTTCACAGCACATAGGCTCACAGAGCACATGATAGTCCACAACGAAACAATAACCGACAACTAAAACCCTGCAAAAATAGAAACCCTCCCACAATCAACCCCAGGTGTGGTGATGAGATGAAGGTCTGGTGTGTGGCTTGAGTGTGTTGGGTGTGTGGACGGCTGCAGGTCGGTGGTTACTACACTGGCAAGGACTAAACGGGAGGGGGAAGTGGCGTTCCGAATGTTACATTAGACTAAATCATCACATCTCAAAACTAATTACTGTATTTAAGAGCAATTTTTCATCCCTATATTTCAGCAATGTTTTATTGGCATAATTACAGATATCCACATTCCTGGACTATTTTATTAATATGTAGTTCTCATTTTATTTTATTACTTTACTTAACACTTCTGATAATGTAATTTGATTGAAACATAAACAGAGCTGGCTATCGACGGTTTGCAGGTCCATTTTCAGTTTTTTGCCACCTCATTCTCTCTTTTCTTTTCCTAATGGTTGCGGAGACTTTTTTTTCCTCAGCCAAAGATGGTTAATACTGAATGCACGAAATAGATCCCTCCAATGTTTTGTCCCGCTCCAATAGGTTGTTTTACTAGGAAAAAAGTCAAATTACTGACTTCCGTTTTACGTTGTCTTTAAAAATGATGGGCTGACAGCACGGAGAAAGCAGGAGTTGTATGGTACAGAAACAGCGAGGCAGAGAACTGTGGGATGCCAGGTATTTATGGCCTTCTCCACAGGTGCAGTGTGTCATTAATTCAAGTCAGTCGAACAGGGTATGTGAAATCGCATCCTACTTGTCATTTAGTGCACCATGTACAGTGTCAGCCATTTAGTAATGGTGTCTGAATTCTTGGTGAAAGGTCTGATCCCTCTATATTTCACTATAATATACCCATATGGCACCATAATGGATAATGGTTTCATTCAAGCCTCAAGCCTTTATTGATGTTTACATGTTATTTGAATTATATAGCATATGCTAAAGAATATATGCTATGCTTTGGCATATGCACTTTGAATACGCTCCCTTATTACAGTAATCCATGACTGTACCCACTGGGTGCCTTGAATTTCAAAAGTGTATTTTAATGCCTGAGTCTATTTGAAGTGTACTGAACTTCACAATGGAAATGAATGAAGGTTGGTTTTGCTTCATTAAATCATCATAATGTCATGACAAACAAATAAAGATGGCTTACTTATGTTTTTGTTGCTTTTGTGTTTGTTGTAACTGGGACATTAAAACCAGTAATGTACCCTATTGTTTCTGTTAGGCCAATTACTTTCTGCAAATTAGTGGGGTTTTGTTGTGAAACATTAAGGATGTGTGCTTGTCTTGGTGATATGTTTGTTTGTGCCTTGAGAGAGTTAAGAATTGTATAAAAATGCACAGCTTGGTTGCTCTGTGTAGTGCCTAAGATCATGAACATGTGATGTAATGTGTTTTTTAAGTGAAATGTCCCATGTACTATATGTAAGACTCCCAAGAAAGAAACCTTTGTAGATTTTTAAGTTAAATGAATGAATCTGGTGCACTTTGAAAGCAAAATTAAGAGGCTAGATCTATGAAGAACTTAGAAGACCATTTTGTTCTCTAGTAAACAATTTGATTGCCAGGAAATAAGTGTCACCCAAATTTGGTGCTGTCCATCATAAATTAGATTTAAAAAAAATTGGAGAAATCTCACTTTATTATGTTTGAAATACAGCTGTAGCCTATCATCGGCTGTCTGCTGAAAATGAAATGTGTTTGTTATTTCTTGCTTACAGTAGGCTACTTCTATAGTTTAGCCCAGCAACAAGCTATTTAGGCTAATCATTGCTACTCAAACAAACACATCAATGAACCTGATGGAATTTGAAACATTTTATTTTTAGCAAAATTATTTGTAGTTGTACAGGCTCAAATTCAAAACAGAGGTTTTTGAAAATTGCTGCTTTCGCCGTTGTGAGCGGAGTTCGTCTCCTACTCCGCTATTTCGCATAGGAAATGCATTTAATCTCTCCCCTACGTACTCCACGTCCAACTGCCTGCTGAACGCAGTGATAGTGTGTGAGCGTGCGAGCTTACAGCAGCAGGGGAGGGGCTGGTTTTCCATGTGAACAAATGCCACAATTGCAGTTACAAATTACAGAAATCCACTGAGTGCGTTATTTTCATAATTTATACCAAAATAGGCTATATATCATGAGTCAGAATGGAATGATTATTGTTTTATAACCCAATTTTGCGACAATTTGACTGTGAGATTGGCAGTCAAATCAGGCTCCTTAGATTGAATCGTTGACTATTCGGGGTCACCCCTCTTTTCTTTAGGTTGCTTACACAAGATGGCCTCCCACTGTTTACATTTACCTGACTATGGAATTTAGACCCAGATGCTAAAATGCATTTCTGGTGACCATGCAGAAGTACAGTGCAGTGGAATTAAACCATTTAAATATGATGTAGTTTCTAGTTGTTGTACTGTTGGTGCCTGTGGAGATGTTACTGAACTGGTAGTGCCTAAAAGATAGACTGTTTATCTTCCTGTGGGCTTTCATAAATTTTTCTTTGCATCTATGAAGTTGTATGTTTACTTTTTGGCTCCCAGGGTGCGTTTCAGGATGCGCTGCAGTGTGTACGCGTAGAGATCCCTGAATGTTAACCCAGCTAATCAGATCAACTTTGCATTAAAGATAATAATCCCCAGGCACTGGTGTGCTTAACCTACTTAATTGCAGCATTCTCACACTAAGAGGTAATTGTTAAGCGAAGAAAACATGCACCCATTAGGAACCTATTAGGCACATTGCACAGACCCATTCTCACACTCCAAAGTACTTTAATTGATGTTAACTTGCATGGTTTACACAAAACACTGTTGCCTCATGATGAGTAATTAAACCTCATTGTATCACGTGTTTGGTGAGAATTCTACAGCCCACAGCATTGGTCTTGCTTGAGTGAGATTATGGATATGATATCCACCATCGCTGCCAAACACTGCTGGCTTCACATTTATGCCTATCATCTAATTGATGGAATGTGTTATGGCTTTTATAGAGTGGGATCGTGGCATATAATATCTGGATTTCCTATTAAGGATCACAGGAAAGCCTGAGCGAGCACCATCGCTACAGTATCTGAGGGCTTAGGAAGGTTGGTCGATGTATTGAATGCAATATCACAACAACCACATGAGGCATTTATGCAAATATGTTTGAACAAAACAATATACAGTGCAACAGGACACAAGACATAGGATGTACATCTGTATAAAACAATAATAAATAAATGTTTGTTTTGGTTAGCAAAAGAATTTAGGCTGCATTTTGTGTACTCTCCTACAAATGTCATAGTCAAGAGACATTAAGTTACGGAACTAGAAATCTACAGTAGTTACAAAGGCACTGTCCCTTTATTTTAAAGGGCACCAATAATAGGAACGGATATTTTATAATTTCAGGAAACACAGTTGCAAAACTGCCAGAAGCCAGCATGTGCCTAAATACTTTAATCTGTACAATCTGTAAGAAAATTGAACAAGTGAGAAGTATTTTTTTTTTTGCTGCACGTAAGAAATAAACAAACAAATTCTTTAGTTAGAAGTTTGTATTTGAAAAGTATTTTACTGGACCATCATTTTGTTTATGAGTTAGACTGCCAACCTTCTGTTGCTTTCATTCTCATGTAATTGCACTCATAACATCTTCCTCTGGCTAGCAGAAGCTCGCAGCCTGAGCACACAAGTTAGTACTTCCCATTTTCTCTAGTAGTCTGTGCTATTAAATAGGCCAACCGTCCGGGCAGAGATGTTCGGGATGCGGGGGCTTATAAGTGCATACTTTATATTATGCACAGTCTAGTATAAACACACGGGCTGAAAAGCATACACACACAAGCAATGTTTAAAAAAATATAATTTCATTTAGTTTTTTTTTGAGTCACAGTATGAAGTATGAATCATGTTCCGATTAAAACTTGATGTCTCTTCGCTATGCCGCTGTTCTCCTGCTGCTCTCCTGCTGCTCTCCTGCTAGTCATCTGGACAGCTTAAGACAGAGAAGGCAATGCAGTGGAAATCTAAATGGACCTTGTACTGCGCACCCATATACTTATGGTACTAGCACACATCAGCCATGGTGTGTCTCCTGTTATGACCCACGGTATAGTTCGGGGGTGGAGGGAGGTGCAAAAGATTCAATCTGATCCGAACCATTTAATATTTATAGCTGCGCAACTGACATAAACTGGACAAACGCGAAAATAAATTGGGCTCTGTATTGGGCAATGATTGCCGATCCTTATCATTTAAAAAATGTCTGGATCAGCTCCGATATGACTTTGATATCAGATCGGGACATTCCTAAAAACTAGGTTTAATAGTGTTTTTTTCGTATTTAAAAATAAGCATTGAGTACTACAGTAATATGTCATTAATATTACAATTTTGAGACTTTTCATGTCCATTTTACTGCTATTTATCACTGATATAATCTGGTGTATAGGGGTGACATGAGTAACAGGAAATATGTCAGTAATCGCTCAATATGAGAGGCATTTACATCAAACAGCAGTTGATGGTCTACCAGAGAAGATATAGTCAGAAATAAATGACTAATTCTATATACGCCGTTTTGTTTTGGAATTGATTGATCAGAGATTTTTTTGACAAGTTAGAAGTATGTTTTTGAGAAATGGTGAATGGTGAAAAGCAGTCCATTACCTTCCACAAATAAGAGGTTAATTCACACTCAGCGCAGGGACTTAATATTGAGATCAGGACGCTACAGAGTCAAGAGTTTAACTAAAGTTCTAATATGCTTTTAAGTTTGTAACTCAGACTGAATTCCAAATGCGTTTCAATGAGCAGTCAAACTGTCAACTCTCCAATCCCTTTAGATCCATGATGCAAGAAAGCCAAGAAACTTGGTTAAGCTTTCGCCTATTATGACCTTACATCAAAAGATATACTACGGTATTTTACCTGACATTGGCAGTAGTCATAGTATAAAGCCTTAATAGGTGCATGTGAATATGGCGCAGTGGCTCACACTGTTTTGAAACACTTTGTCTGATCTAACCCAAAGAGCACCATTTAAAAATAAAACTGCCATCCAAGATGCAAAAGAAATATGTTTACTGTAATGTCCCCCCCATAAACATGTCTGAGAGAGATGGGTGATTCTTTGAAGCGCATTTGGGGTGTGACAGGCCTGGAGGCCCACCTTAGTGACAGAACACGCACCATAGTCAACACACACTCACACTGAAGTTTATTCCAGTCCGGGGCTATATATAGACCACCGTCTGAGCTGAGACATATGCAATAATGTCCCTTCTGACCTAGGAACTGATATTTTCTAAACTCACTTGATACTTTTCCACTGTCTCAATAAAGTTTTAAACTCTACTAGCAGCACAGTACAGATTCTATTTAGTATCAGGGTCCACACCTTAGTGATTATTGTTATTGAATGTGATTTCATTGACTTAAAGAATGCGGACTCAGACATATCAGAATGTTTCCCATCATTAAAGTAGTAGTGATGATAAAACCTTCAAAAAAAGGGGGAACCTTGCATTAGCTGTGTTAGGTTGTGCTATGCACCGTTATAATTGAAGGAAAACAACATTTGGGTTGAAAAAATATGAACCTATCCTGTAAAGCCCCTACGGACAAAACAATTTTAATACAGAGCTTGAGTTTTCATTTAACAGCTGTTAACAGCTATGTTTGCAATTACCTGGTTGGTTTGAATAAAAAATGTTTAATATATATATACTGTATATATATACTGTGTGTGTATATGTATATGTATATATATATATATATATACCTTCACACAACTAATCAAAGCAGTTGTTTATATGCACTGGGAAAATTTGTGGGGTGCGTTCAGTTTGCTCTCAGTTTTTTGTCAAAAACAGTTGCTATGTTCTATAACTCTGCTTTATTTCTGTTCATGCCGATTTGTGGACATGAAAGACAAACTACAATCTCTTATAGGTGTTTTTAGCAGATGCTTTTATGCAGTGAGTAGCTTACTCTGAGTAAAGTTACAAATATTAAGGAGCAGGTAGGGGTTCTTGCTCAAAGATGCTTACAGGCAGGCCGGGCTTGTTGGGGATCGAATCCATGACCTTTCTGCTGGGTCAAACACCTAAACTTATCTTGCTGCCTATTTAGTTCTTTGAATGTAACAAAATGTAAAACGCATACGAAATGCAGCCCAGTTATGGCCCAGTTAGAGTCATTAAAAATACAGAATCGAATGTTCGAGGATCAGAAAAGTTGACTGTAAAAAATCAAGCCTTTAATGACGATCTAGGGACTGGGCAACTCTGTAATGAAGTGGTGGATTTGAAAGCTTACACCTATAAGAAGACAAAATTACACCAAAAGTACCTAAAGAGTGTTGATTTCAAGTTCTTCAGTTAATAAACTTACGGTACTCTCACTGACTAAGAGTACATTTTTGAATGGAAATAGCCCTTTAATCCATAGCAACACTGCCTGTGAAGAATTGCAGTAGCTGGAGCTGATGAAGGAGAAGGTTTAACAAACACTATACACACCCATGATCTTAGTAGGCAGGCAGCGGATCGGAGGATTGAGGTCACATCAAGCCATCCTGAGCGTAATACAGTTAGTTTTTTGGACTCGTGAGGACTGGACCATTCTTGTTTTATTCCATGCTTGTGGGTGGAACTAAAAGCATGCTATTAATACTCAGTATTGTGGCGTGTATTTTGAATCTAGGATTGCCTGCGCTTATGGTGTAAATTTTGAATTGTGATACTAATTAGGTTCCATTTAAGGCAATGTGATGTTGGCAACATGGTGAGATGCTCCTAATGGAAACAAAAATTTGCATGGATGGTCATTTGAGGCATTTTCTATGCCGCGCAGAGCCGTAAAACAGAGATGTCATGAAGAAAATATGACATGAATTTGAGTACATTATAATCGAACAGCTGCTGTGGATGATGGTCTATCATGCGCACCAATTTAGCTGTTATTTCTGTCATTTTGCTCCCCCCTCTGCCAAGGACACACCGCGCACCCTCCCAATCTCACCAATCTCCCATTTGACAGGTTTTCACAAAAGGAGGAGGGAGATCCAGTAAGATTATTGTTTGTGTGCCGCAGAGCTCATCCTGTGACACTTCAGAAGTCAGGAATCCATTATTTATTGTACACCCCAGAAACCTCAAAAAGCATTTCTCGCCCGTGCATTGCGGCCTAATGATTGTATTCATGAGGGAGATGGGATGGGATGCTTCATAATCAGTGGTGCATGTGCTCCGAGTGGGTCTAGAACCTACGCAATGCCGCCCCGCCTAGCAAGGGTAATCAAACCTGACACACTGTACGAGGAGTTGTCTAGCGCTGCAGAGGTAATAGTCACCCATTAGGACTATTGCACGTTAAACAACTTTGTTTATGTGTTATTGTTTAACTTGTGCTGAGTGAAATTATCCAGATGGTGTAGTATATATGAGGACAGGATAGTCTAGTGATCTAGGTTTTGGACTCCCAGCCGGAAGGTTGTGGGTTCGAGCCCCAGAGTTTGCCTACCTGTACGCATCCTTGAGCCTTGAGCAAGATGCCTAATGCTTATGTAATAGCAGCATGTAATTGTCTGTTAAATTACCTAATTGTAATATGTTCATATTGAACTGTACTTTTTACAAAATCACAGGGTGTCAAGTAAAAGAAAATACCTTATTTGACTAATAGGGATGTTGCTAGAGGAACAAACTGTATATCTTTTTTCACTTAATACATAATAGGCTATTTTTTAGTAACAACAGAATTTTACAATGAAATACATTTACTTTCAAGCTGTGTATGATAACTTACCATGTTTGTAGTTGTTTTTTCAAGCTGTCATATTGTTTTGACCTGCAGACCTTTTTTTTAATTATTATTTTTTAAATGAATTATTAATTTTCCGTGTACCTTCAGAAATCCTTGGAAGTGTATTGTCGTCAATGACGGCAAAGCAACACTTTAATTATTTCCCACCAGTGTATGGATAGGTACATTGGTGAGAAACAGTTTTATCAGCAAATCTAAGGGGTCTTATTCTGTCTGTTAATGGATAGATTAAGTGGATTGAGTTAATGGTCCAGATTTTGAATACAATTGAATTATTAAAGATTTAAACACAAATGTAATCAAATACTTACAGTATCTTACCTGAATATAATGTATTTCTTAGTTGCACTTCCTCTATAAAAATTCCAGTAAATTACAATAACGTACTTGTGAGGAATCATTTCACTTCCTCTTGCAGGCTTTCATCACAATAAAAATGTCTGTCGACAGAAGTGCATTTTAACAAGATTACAGACAAGCCTTTAGGCAAGAGCATGCTCCAAATAGCTGTGCATAGGTCAATATTTCACATGCATTTTATGGAATGGCACACCAACCCCCTCTGCTGATTTTCTCTAGATAGTTTATAACGTGATTGTGTTGTCTGGCTTCTTGCCTATCAGTGACTCTACAATCAAGATGCTAGAGTCATAACTGAGTTTCCCCTTGTGGATTCATAAATTTAATTGTATCCTAATGTTGACACACTGACTCAGATCTCATGGTGTGAGAGCCAGCACCTGGCCAGGGGGTGGCTGTTTGCTTTATGTTGGTAATATGATGATGAGGACTTACTAACCATTGATGAAAATATTCAGGCGACATACCCAGAAAATAAACACAAAAAAAGTGAAAAACAGAAAAGTGAAACACAAGTAATCATGCATTTTGGGTCAAACAGCAGTAGTTATCCACCAGAGAGGCTTAGGCAGAACTAAATAGGGATAAGTGACCCCATTGCCCAAACGCTGTCCATATGCAAATTATATGGTTTGCAAAATATCAATATTAACAATACACACAATTCAATAAGATGAAATGTTCTAAATGGCAGTTTTAAAGTGATATTCAAGCAATATTACACAAGATGGATTGTGTTATACTGAATATCAGCACCACTGTGATTCGGTCGTAGGTACGGGGTCACAAGCCGAGTGCCAAATCATTTGTTTGTTTGTTTAAACATTTATTTGGCTCCGCCAACACAAATAGTTCCGCAACTGGACTGGGACTGGACTGTTGCCAAGCAACACATAAATAACCGATAAGTTATCAGCTTGATCAGACAGTACAGTACGTTGCTCGTTCTTTCCTCCCCTTCGTCCTTTCCTGACGACGAGTCATAATTTACCTCAAATGTTATTTGTGGAAAAATTTTCATCTTTGTGTTGTGAAGTTTGTTACAATTTGATAAATAACGATTGTTAATGTAATTAACGGTTATTAGAACACCTGTAAAGCGGAGTGATACATACAGTTAAAAGTCCCAGTGCTGTTATACTCAGCATATACATCAGCACTCATGAAATGCCTCTTGTCCAATCAAATTACTAACTGTTGTATAATATGGATTTGTTGTTCACTTTGGATCGGATAAATGGCATATTGATCCATCCTTCAGCTGATATGCAATAAACGCTCCATTCGTGATCCCCAGGTATGGAAGTGATTAAGGCCAAGTTTAAATTTAACTTGAAATACACCATGGTTAACTCAAATGCCGCAGCAGCCTTTCCTGATAAATTGATTATTACTCTCTTTAGTTATTACATACATTTGAAGTGAAGCTACTGCTAAATATTATAGCTCGTTGTGGGCCTATATTCTCTGTAAATGTTCCTGTGAAAGTGTGAATGACTACAGATAAGATCTGTAGGCTTGAGGCCCTATTTTAATCTAACCGCACGGAAATCAACTTTTGCTTGTTTAACAGTGGAAAAAATGGTCGCAGCACCAGGCACATGGTTCAAAAGGGTTGTACTTAATCTCTTGATTACTCATGGGTGTGTTTTCGGCGTAACATGCATAAAGTGTCATCTCCCATTCCCTTTAAAAGCCAGATGCGCTAGCACCTTAGCAGATTGCTGTTATAATGCCGCATTTGTAAGAAAGACTGCTTCTCTGCAGAGGAAACTGATCTGCTCGTGCGCAAAGTGAAAGCACGCAAGCAGACCGTCTACGGCAACAGCATGTCATACATGGTGTCATTAGGCCATTCTTTCTGGACCACTGGTCATCACATCCATACATCGATAAAAACTTTATAATCACATCAACATTAAAACAACACGACTCCAGAAAAATGTATCATTGCATCAACATGGATGTTGTAGTTTTTCCTGAAACAATTTTATGAAGGGAACAATAATGGAGTTATCCTTTAAGTATGTTTTTGGCTTTTAGTGCTTGATTAAACTTGATTAAGCGTGTTGTGTCCTGTAGGACATCCTGTAGGATGTTCATCCTGTAGGATGCACAATCAGGATACAGATTAACAGAGATTTACCAAATGTAGTACACAGGGTTTTTCCTGCATAGAGAATTTTGTGCTACTTCTAGCTCTCGACAAAACTCTGGTGGGTGTCTTCATGGAAAACACTATTTTCTAACAGGCGTTGCACTTGGTGGAGCTAGCTTGCTTACACACTATCGCTGCGTTCAGCAGGCAGTTGGGCGTGGAGAGCAGAGCGACGAGTTTCAATTAATTTCCTATGCGAAACAGCGGAGTAGGAGAGGGGACTGGGACAGTCTAGTGGTCCAGGTGTTGGACTCCCAGCCAGAAGGTCATGAGTTTGAGCCCCAGAGTCAACTTACCTGTAATCAGTAAGCATCCTTGAGCAAGATGCCTAACCCCTATCTGCTCCATGTAATAGCACCATGTAATTGTTAGTTGCTTTGGATAAAAGCATCTGCTAAATGACCTAATTGTAAACAATGGACGTAAGCTCAAATTAACAAACACATTTAATTGTCAGCAGACAATTAAATGAATCATACAGCTGTATTATAAAGTGCAATTTTTTTATACTTATTTATGATGGTAGACAGCGTGTTGTACATCATCGGCACCAAATTTGGGTGAAATTGTTTACTATAGCACAAAGTTCTTCATAGATCTAGCCTCTTAATTTCGCTCTCAAAGTGCACCAGAGCATTACACTTTAAAATGTACAACATTTTCTTGCAGGGGAGTATGCCCCCGGATGGCCCCCTAGAGGCCCCCGAGGTCCACCAACCTCCGCCTCATTTTGAGCCAGGAAAAACCCTGGGTACAGAGGATAATTCCAACATATCTGTTTGAGGAGGAATACATCTTTGTTGCAGTTGACCCAAAGAAAAGCCATGTTGCCTTCAAGTAATGTGCCGAATTGCATGTGGATACACACACATGCAGTTCTCTCCATCAAAATGTTCCCTTCTATCTTGGCATTAAAACGTGCTTTTTGAAAAAGCACAGCCATCAGTTTGCGTTTAGTAAGTTGAACCTAAACATCAGCTGGAGTGTACAAGGAGACAAGAGACGAAGGGTCTTGAGATGCTTAAAATCACCTCCCCCACATCTCTGTTTCCCTGTAGATAATGCCCTCATGTTGACTGCGCAGGGACGATTAGAAATGACTGGCACTGCCACAGTTTTGTGCAATATGAAAGGAGGGGCGCTCATTTAAGGGCCAGTCAGGTTTGTTTGCCAGACCAAGGTAGGGCAGTAATGCATTAACACAACAGAGAGCATAGAGGCTTGTTATTGGCTCCTGCTGCACAAAGACCAGGCTTACAGTGGTAGACAGACATCTGCAGGCCTCTGAGGAAAAGAGTTGTCAAGGCTGGTGTGAGGGTGTCTTCTCTTTGGGTTTGTTGGTGCGTGACTGGGTTTTCTATTATCATATCTGCCAGTCACAGTTGTCAAATAAAAAGTGAATCTGCGGGAAGTGTTGAAGCAGTGTACTACAGTAGCTCAGCATCCACAACATCAATGTTGTGGATGTTAAACACTCCACGTCCCTCCATGGCCACATTTCTGATATTTGTGTTTCTGATTATGAAAGCACTCCATCTCCACACAGGGACTCATTAAGAATTGATGCGTTATTTGCATAAACAGTACTGTAGCAGATGTACTGAGTATAACCTTATAATGTAGCGGTTATTGTTGACAAGTTCTCTTGAAGGTAACACAGAATGTTATGCCACAAAATATATATAGCTTAATGTATATCTTATAGCTAAAAACACTACACTGAAAACAGGGATAACTAAATAATCTATAAAAAAATGTGTTTGTTTTTTTCTCATATGTACAGCAGTAAAGCCACTTTACTTCTGAAAATAGTTTTCACCATAATATATGACCAATTTCTGCACCCCAAACCCACACCTATTTCATCCTTCACTTCCTCTCTGGGGTCCCGCCAACACATTAACACATTAAAGCCTTCCAATGACATAATGTATCTGTAATGGTTCCATGAAATTGTTCAACGATGAATATGAATGAGTGTATTTCACATCTCAATGGGCTGCAAAAATGGTTAAATCAGTTGGCCAAAAGACATTAGAAGTTGCTCCGGCTGCATCCGCAGTCCTTTATTGTATAGGTGTAGCTCAGGGTAGCCTACAGATACCTATTTATCTTTATCAATCAAGAGTGACCTCTGGTCTCCTATTTCTATGTGCTACTGCTAATTTAACTGAATGAACAAAGCTATGTACATTTTATTTTTTGGGGATCGGGAGATTGTTAACTTCTAGGAAAACGTACACCATCTTATAGTAATGTTAGAAACACATCTTGTTCTGTGGAGGAATCATGGTGATCCCTATTATCACATTTATTTATTTATTTTCTTTGATTCACATACAACAGGCTGGAACCTATTCTAGCTCCCATTGGGCAGGAGGCTGGATGATACAGGGTATAGATAAATAGTCACTGCACAACCACAAACGAACACTTTTTTTACCTATGGGCAGTTTAAAGAGTCGAATTACAGAAAACCCAATGCGCAGAAATTCATGCAAATATGAGAACATTCAAACTAATACTAAATACCAAATAAATAATGTGGTTGAAAGTCATTTGTGCAAATTTACATGAGTAAAGGTTTGTGTTAAATGGTAAAAGTGTATTAAGGAGAAAATGTATGTAAGACTGCAAGCTCTCCTTGTATTTCAGATTGTGATATCATCAGCTGAAAGAAGACACAGTGCATTCTGGGTAATGGGCTCCACCTCAGGGGAAAGATCATGTATCATTGTCATGAATTGCTAGAGAGACACTGCAATGATGGTCTGTTTTCCCATAAGCACATTCCATTATTTGCATTGGTTCAGTGTAGTGTGGTGTAGGTGAAAATCAGAATCTCAAAACGTTTCATTAAATACAGTCTCAAAATGTAAAAAAGTGATGATTCTATTGTCCTCTCTGGCTTTCTTTCTTACACACAAACACACACGTTTAAATACTGCACATGACGTAGACAAACTACGTCATGTGCGTGGCGTGCCTGAGCCAATCATTGAGGGTGGGAGGACCGGAGTGGAGTTTGGGCAGGATAGTCTAATGGTCTAGGTTTGTCTAGTGGATAGTTTAGTGGTCTAGGTGTTAGACTGACAGCCAGAATGTCGTGGGTTCGAGCACCAGAGTTGGCCTACCTATAAGCATCCTTGAGACTTGAGCTAGATGGCTAACCCCTATCTAAGAATCGAAAATTGAATCGAATTGTGACCTCAAAATTTAAATTCATGTAAAATTGTGAAACATCTATTGTTACATCCCTGGTTCATGGACCGATGCCTGGCACATGTTCCCAAACACATAATCAAATCTCTCTGGTGTGTAATTTTGCCAATTTATACAAAAAACCCTCCATCAAGGTTTGGCTGTTCCTGGCCTTTTTTTAGTCTACAGTTACTTAATTACTTACAGTACTTGATTCCAAAATCACATTAATTTATTGTATTTCTATATTTTTACTTTACAGGGGACGTGACCCAATGAAGGATGATATCATTTTATAAGAAGAAAAGTTCCAAAGTTTTACCCAGGCTGGCAACAAGGAACATACCTCAGCTGGCAAGGTGGGATAGATGCGTTGTAGAAACCCAATTTTCCCAGAACATTAAAGCGAACTTACTACATACTGAGGGGGTTCAACCTCAAATAGTGTAAGGGAGAGTGTAAAGTACAATTGTGTGTTTTTTTGTCTTATAAAGCCACAGTTTTTATAATTTGGGGTATAGGGAGGGACGTAGCTAGGTTTATTTTAGGGGGGCTTTGATTGCAGTTGTTTCTGAATACCCCAACATTTTTGGAATGTGTCACCCTGAAAAGGAAGTTCTTTCTCTTGCCCTGTTGATGCACCCACTGCATTCTCCTTCTCACCGCTCTTCGTCTGCTTCTAATTGCATAGAGCTAAACTGCCCGGTGCAAATGATCCATTATCGGTTACTCTAGCCAAAACAATAGCTAGACCATAGATAAAAACTCTGCCCCCTTCTGCGTGCTCCTTAGCGACATGAAAGTATTGAAATGAGATTTGCGCGCTACCATGCGGCAGTTATTTATTCTGAACATCCCTTTACTTGTTTTGACTCATTGTGGCTGATTGAACAATGAATGAACAATTGACAAAAGGTTCAACTTAAAAAATTCTAATGGTGTAATATAACCTGCTTCTCTCTCTCTCTCTCTCTCTCTCTCTCTCTCTCTCTCTCTCTCTCTCTCTCTCTCAAAAAGTATTTTGTCTAAATACAGTAGTACAGTCATGTTTGTGACTATAGTTGGCGTTGGCTGGATGGGGACAGAGTGGACTTTAATTTCTTTATGTGGAGAGAAGTAAGTCAGTGATGTGTGATAAACCCAACAGGGCTGATGCAGTGTTTGTCTATTAGAGTTGGGCTAAAAACTCCTGTGCCCATTAACTCAGGTACAAGTAAAGTGGGTAAGCGCACAGCCTCAACTGTCCCCGAGGTTCTGTGAGGACAAAAGGGGAACTGTGTTGGCCCAATAAGCCCCCTGTAGTGTGACATTCATTACAGCCAGGCTTGTATAGCTGCGATCTCATTAACAGGGCCAAAGAGTAGATGGGGTCAGGACAAAGATATTGCCTCATCTTTATTTAATAATTTCCCAGTGCATCTGTGTGAACTTGATTGCTTTTTGCTTGAATGGACGTGCGCACCATGCAAGATTGTTTGTGGTTAGCCAGCTATTGGTTCGTATTATTACAAAGCATCAGAGCTCGTCATCTTCAGTTACTTTCATTTTTTTCCCCACTGCAGTTTGAGCTGTCCTTGCCGAGGACATGCAGGTTTATTTTAGTAATCCAGCTAAGGCGTTGTTTTTTGCCATATGCACTGAATAACAAATGGCCGATTGCAGATGTTCCCCATGTCTGTGTGGTAGTGCCGTAATGTCTTTCCGATAGTGCTGAGGAGAAGTTAGCTCCAGTACAGGCCACAGCTGTTCCTGTACTCCGCCATCCCAGAGCTAGAGATGGGAATGTTTACAAAGCAAAGACATCCTCCTTTGGAGCTCTGGGGTGTTGGTGCTGAAGCTATATACCTTGCTAATCTGGTTTGCCTCTGAGAGTATCTGCAGCCCACAGGAATCTCTCTTGGTAGCACTGCCTTTTGTGGTTTTAACCTTTGCTGCTTCATTTCAGCCCATTTTGAAAATAAGAGGAATGAACAGCCCAGAGTAAATAACAAATTTGACCAAGATCAGACAGACAGTTGGTGGCTGGGGAAATGAAGCTGTGCTGATAGTGTGCTGGGCTTTATTAAAGAGGTTATCACTCTTAAATTCATTAGCCCTCCATTTGCCAGCACACAATCGCTGATTTGAAAAAGTAATTTGTCAAGCTCAATGCCTTTGTAGTGTCAATACCCTGGCTGCTAAAAAAAGAAAAGATAAAGGAGGCAAGTTACAATGTTGCATGTCATACATTTTCTCCGGTAATTCCTCCTAAATATAGTAGAGTGTACAACAGATCACTGTTTAGAACGAATCCTTTCAGTTTCTGTCTTTGCCAAACTTGAGCCTTCAGTTTAAACCTGCACAACATACAGAGCAAATAACCACAGCCAGTGAAACACGCTTACTGGCATTGTCATTGGCTGTCCGTTTGCCACACAAACAGTCAGCTGACAGTAGCCAACATACAAATGGCGAGCCAGCCAAGAAGTAGCCAGCGTAGGTGTACCTATCACTCTGTTGCTGAACATGTGCTGCCATCTGCCACCGTGTGGAGTCGTGCCAAAGCTTGGATGGCAACCTGCAGACATTATAAATTCTGACCCGTACTATACTGTATATTTGTGGTGTTGGAACTACAGAAAGATTTGCACAGAGACTATGTAATAGAAAGATTTCCTGAACTGGATTCCTTTCTACTGTGTCCAATGTGTAGGAGGAAAGATATTTTCTATGTGTTTGATATCTCACAAAGAGCTAGTGTCTTGCAAAAGGGTCAGAAAAGTAATGTAATGCAATGCATGTAATCTATGGCTTTCAGTAGTATACTTTACATGTGAAATACAAGACAAATATAGAAGACCCGCTATAAAATGTTCCTTTTGGGAAGCTATTTGAAGGTTTCTAATGAAAAGAAAATATGCCTCAAAGACAATAAATAATAAATACATTTTGTTTCCTTAGGCAGTCGACCAAAATTGGGAGGTTCAAAGTGACACAACCGATGAAATCTACAGTACCACAGAACGGTGGCTGTTAAACAAAGAACACAAAGCCAAATTGTTACTCAGTGCCAAACCTTGGCGAGCTGTCAAACATGCACTACACATGTACTGTACATCCAGAACAGTGAACACGTGCAAGCACACACCCACACACACACACACACACACACACACACACTCTAGTGGTGTACTGTCAGGGTTTGTGGTGTGTATACTGTCAGAGCGTGTAAAATTGCTTTCATACAGTAAAACAACTCAACTCCCCCGCCTAGTCCTACGCAGGCCCCCCCATCTCTCTCTCTGTGGCGCGCTCTCTCTCTCTGTCTCTCGCTCTCTCTCTCTCTCTCTCTCTCTC
>JAOEHI010015581.1:0-30161 GCA_025447815.1 Percopsis transmontana
GAAAGAGAGAGAGACAGAGAGAGAGAGAGAGAGAGAGAGAGAGAGAGAGAGAGAGAGAGAGAGAGAGAGAGAGAGAGGGTAAAGGTAAAGAAAATGACGGTGCTGAAAAGGTGATTTAAAATTCTTTTCGAGTCTGCTCTTAACTAGAGCAGATCAGACGAGAACTGTGGGGGAAGAAAAAATACAACGACTTCATTCACGTGTTACTCCTGGGAGACCTGGGTTTAAAACCAGTCAAGATAACTGTGGGCAAGGAATACGAATGTAGGTGAGGAGGTAGAATGAATATTAATGCATTCATGTCTGGCACATAATACGCGGTTAACCCGTTCTGTTTTCCTACAAATAGAGCATTGCTAGCTGGGCCGCCGTAGACTGGACATATTTCCCGCATTGCCGCTGGGCTCAGAGTTCACACTGAACTTGGACTGCTGACCTTTTCATACTAGAAGGTTGCCTCACATCCTAGACTTCCTAGGGTTTTTAAATAGAGGTGATAACGTACTGACAGTTGAGCTCTCAACAGTGACTATGTGCGACTGTCCATGATGAGATCAGCTTAATACACTGACCAGTGACCCCCACACCTACAGGTCATTTAGCAGGTGCTCTTGTTTCCACAGCGACTTACAGCTCAGTATGACCAGTGTGCAGCAAGCACACCACTAGACCACTAGACCTAGACTAGACTAGATCCTACTGTACCAAATCTCATGCACGCACGCACATGTGCACGTGTGCATGAGGGTGGTTAATTAAATAAAGTAAATACGGTATAAACAACCATATACAGTATTTAAAAATGTGTACCCATTTTATTAAAGATAAAATCCTTTGATAACAAAAACGAAATCTACAATCATTTCACAACTTCCCTAAAAGCCTCTTGTGATCCCTGACCCATGAGGATGTTATGGGGATCACACAACAATCTATGCACCTAAAGACACAAAGACACACACACACACACAGAGAAGACACACCCGTGCCTAGGGAGCATCTCCCAGAGCTCATTATCTCGCTGCTAATCTCTAAAGAGACAAGATGGCATCAGTACGACGTCCTGTTGGACCACGCTGCTCTGCTCAGCAACACAGAGCCAGAGAGCCCCGTCAGGCTAGGACATGACCAGAGCTAATGTTCTATTAATAACCACATCAGCAACCCAACCGCCAATGGGAACAATAAATACGGGCCATATACAACCAGGGTGAAGGTTTCTAGAGTAATCACTCTTGTTGCTTGTTTGAGGGATTCCATGAGACTTATAAATAAATAATTATAAATAAAGAGCTAATCCATTTGATTTTGTCACAGTCTTTGTGTAGATAACACTGTGTCAATTGCCTGTTCTCTGAACCTTTTTTTAAGGAGCTGGTGAATGATTTGAATGCTTTGGGAAAGGCTACAGTAGATAATTCGTCATACATTGTACATACATGTCACTAGGCAGTGCTGTTGATTCTTTCCCAGGTTCTTTCCTGTGATCCAGGCTGATTTGACGAGTTAGTGAAGATATCAGGCTGTGCCAAATCAGCTTCCCCTCCCCGACGGTTAAATAACAACCTGATGACAAGCTAAGTGGGTTCATGTCGGCGTTTTGATTGTACCCTGTCAACCGGTCTGTTGCTATGCACAGTGTCTGGTTTTCACATGAATAATAATACTTGTGACAAACCTAATTAGTCAAACAAACACGCCCTCGGAGCCGTACCCGGCAGTGCCCGATCAGGGGCAGATTGCGAGTACCTCGGCAAAAAAAGTAAACCTCCTTTTATGTAACTACTGTGTTAATCATTTCAGATTTTATGTGCTGTGTGTATCCCTGTACTGACATGTTTTCAGGCTTTTTTAGGCCTACATACCAGAAGTTTTTTTTAACTTGCTATAGAACGGGCCGGGCGTCCTCAAATTTTTGATATCTGGATTTATTTATATTTATAAATGTTTTTATAATATGTAGTTATGGTCATTGTATATTATGAGTCAAACGTATTCTTCTAAATATGTCATAGATCATACTTCCAAAAGTCACATGCCCGACCCTTTCCTTATGGTACAGTAATGGTTTCTTCCAAAGAACTCTGTTGTGTGTCAGTGCAAGAGGAGTATTATTTAGTTTTTTCTGGGAATGGACCCCATGCCCCCTGCTCTAATTGTGCCCCCCCCAGAATTTTGTCTTGCGTGTCCCCCCTGGGTCTCCGCCCCACGCAGGAGCATTGATTTGTTTATATGCTTGCATACGAAAGTCAGCACTGAAAATCTCATTGTTGGAGCGCTGATCTGGAAACATAATCAGCTCATAAAGATTAAAATACTGTAGCCAAGAACACTTGGTTTTTGCTCCTTTATTGACATTACTATTCAGAGAAGGTTTTTACCAAAACATTGGTAAAAACCTGCACACAGTCAGAGCGTGAAGTAACTTTAGACAAAAGTTAGGCCTGAACAGGACAGTAAGCTCTGTTCTGACATGTCTCAGAGAAACAGAACATTCCAGAAAGACTTTTTTCCAAAAGGCTATTATAAAGAAGCTTGTTTCATGCCCACACATACTGTAACAGAAAGCTGGAATACACAGTATACAAAAACAGAACAAGTGCAGTGCTTGTGATCTTATCACAAAGTGTTCCCAAATTCTTATCACACATATTTTAACAATCATCAAGTTGGGGGCAAAATAAGAAATTAGGTTCAACTACATTTAGTCAACATAACTTGTTAACTAAAAGTCAGCACTTTTGTCACTCATCACCACATAGTAATAGGAATATTCATACAGCCCAAAGCATGTCCAATATCTATATTTTTATTAGTCTATGTGGACAATTGTAGAGCATTATAGCCTTACATTTACTGCTTGAAGGATAGAGGGGGACATGTAAAATGCAAGTGTGTGTTTGTGTGTGTGTGTGTGTGTGTGTGTCTATGTGTATGTGTATGTGTGTGTGTGTGTGTGTGTGTGTGTGTAAACATGTATGCATGTGTGTTTTGGGCCATCTTAGACTTAAATTAGAGATCAATCCAAAATATGTCTAGTGTCTATTATAGCAGAATTTCTGGTTCAGTCTGTGTCAATAGAAAGTGTAAGCACTAGTACACCAATGCAACGCACACACACACATACACTGTACAAAGCCCATACAGTACACGTGCAAAAACAGAGAGATTCAATGCAAATAAACTTGGCAAATAACACAGGAAAGAGGCATACAGGATCATGTTTCCTTCTGAATGAACAAGTAAAACATTCACATTTTGAGCAGTTCAAGTATGAAACAACATTTAACCAAACATTGTACTTAAACAACGTTTTACTTACTTGACTTGACGAGGAGCGTTCAGCAAAGCACCTCACCTGGACAAGTTATACCTCAGGACAGGGTGTAACGCTATAGCCTACCTGTCACAAGGAAACTGGGGGAGGAAGGGAGAGTTACAGACTCAGTAAAGAGGACTTTGTCCCAGTGGCAAACCCAGTGGAATAGCTGCCGGTTGTCAGAAAAGAAATGTTATCCACTTTACGGCCCCTGTGCGAGTTCTACACCCTTTATTAAGAAAGGCTGAGTGCCTGTGTGAACTCCAAACCTGCTCACTTTTAACACAGCAAGGTGATCAGGAAATGGCAGGTGAAAGATGGGCGGAGCAACAGGAAAGGTAAACGAGAGGACTGCCCAGACTTGATCTGTGGGTTTAGAAAAAGTCAAGTTACTTTCCTAAACGAAAGAAAAGCTAAATATACAAAAAAGAGGGCGAAAACACTAAAGGTCCATTAAGCAGAATATTTTACATCTTCACATTTTACAGCTATCAGAAGGTATAAACAACCCTGCACTACCTGCCATCCATTTGTTGTAATTTCAAGTTTTCTACTTGTTTACAATTTGACCTAAATCTTATGAACAGCTGTCCCTTCACCTAGTAGGGGGAATTACCTCTTCCTACTGGTGACTAAAAATTACGAAATGGAGGTATAATGATTTTCATTGTGTACCTTTAGTACTGTATACAGTATACAGTAATATTATACAGACTTGGATAATTGGATGTAAGGATTTTCTGTGTGGCAACATATTTTTCCAGGCTGTGTTATAGCATGTTCCTCAGCCAAGAGACCCATAATCAGTAGTAATAAGTGTAGTAATAAGTAAATGAATGCATGTTTCAGGCTTAGATGTGTGAGTCTTTACAAATATGTACAACACAGACAGTCTTCTTGTGGTTTTCCTGTTTTCCAACAAAAGTTGCTTTTGTAATTCTGTGCTTTGTACACACTTGCTATGCCCAGTTTCTGATGTGGTTTTCTTTTTTAGCTTCGTCTCTCTGTAAACCTGCAGGCTGTGAGCCTCAGGTGACATTCTGTACTGACTCATTCTATGACTCACTTGAATTATTCGAAACTCAATATTAAAGAAATGTTCCTGCATCGCTTTGTTAAGGTCACAAACAACCACCTACACATTAATCCTGCCACGCACCCCCCGCCCCAACACACACACACGCACACACACACACACGCACTAATGCGCACAAAGAAGTCATCGCATTACCTGTTGATTTGATTTCATGATTTCATGATTTCAAATCAGCATGGAGCTGCAGGCCAAGCTCTTAACTAGGCAGATACGTTCCCTCTAAATGCAGCTTTCCCCTGGCCCTGAGGCAAATATAAACACTGTTCAAGCTGTGTGATGTACTGCCGTCTTTTACCTTCTCACATATCCCCCCGTCTGCCTTCCAGTGTGTCCGCGTATTCTCTCTGTGGTGGATCTGATTAGGGAAAAGGGAAAAGGGAAAGTGTGTTTGTTATCTGATGATGTGATGTCTACCTACTGAACAGCACATCCCTGGGTGTTGGCTGGAGAAGCAGCATTAGGCTTTAGTTATTGGGAGATATTTTATTATTATCGCGTACAGTATTTACCACTTGTCATGTCCACTTCTGTTCTACCATTATTTTCTATCCTATTCTATTCTATTCTATTCTATTCTATTCCAAGACTATGATTATGAACAATGTTTACAGGACAGGGTCTGTTCATTTTCCAAATAATTTGCATTCATTTAAATGTCTCAAAATGGAAAGGAAATTAAGTGCAAACACAATGTACTTAGTAGGGCTGCAACTAGTGATCATTTTCATAATCAATCAGATCATTTATTTGATTAATATATGTGATTACTTTAGACTATCAAAGGGCAGTAAAATAAGGTACTAAGGTACAAAATCTGAAGCCTGTCAAGACAGCAGAATCACCACCGATCTTCCGCAAGTGTCTTAAACCCCACCTCTTCAAAAGTCGACCTTTGTACGCAGCCACCGATAACTCTACCTCATAGCACTCCCACTAACAGAAATCCTTTATTCTCTGTCTATCCTCCTTTTCTAAAAAAAAAAAAAAAAAGCTGCCAGCGGCTAGCAATTAATTTTTTCGGATTGAATGATGATTGTTATAAGAATATATTGAGTAATGTATGCTGAAAAATGCATATGTGAAGTAACGATGATAGCAGGTAGTAGGTAGACAGAGGTAGACAGGTAGTAGATGTTTAGACCCCATTGTATGTGTATGGGACATCACAGGTGTTTGGTGTTACTCAGTATAGTCTGGGTAGTCACAAAATGCACAGAAAATGTTTTTTTTTGCGTTTGTCAAACAGAAATGTTGGAGTGGTTCTTCCACTGTTGCTGTGTTGTGCTGTACTGGAGGGAATGGAGTCTGGTTGATCTGCTCTGACGAGTGCTCAGCTCCCTGCTGCTGGGGTTTATCTAAACACAGTGATGCAGGTGAATCCAATCTGCCTCGTTCTGCCTCTGGGACTAACACACACACACACACATACACCTTTCACTAAGCCCCTGTATTGATTTCACACATAAATTCTATTCCAAACTTTTTAAAATACCTGCATCTGTCCCCCCCACCCCAACCACACACCGTCAATCCTCAGGTGGCTGTGAAAGGTCACAATCAGTGGTTGGCAGTTTTATGATAATAATAAGTGGGGGATTAGCAGTTGGGAACCTACGCTTTTGACAGACATATAGCGGCATGTTGTTTGCTGTGACCTATGCCAGGTGCCTAGGGAGGCGTTTTGGTGAATTCACTTTTCATGTAAAAGAATTAGATACATCCAGGGAGAAAAAAATCCCTGGATAAAGAATCAAAGAAGAAATATGAATAAGACATATTAGTTGAATGTTGATCACATTTACTATTAAAAGGACTTTTGACACTGGTGCTCCAGCATCTAGCCACTAGGGGCTTTATCCTTGGAATCAAAACCCAAAACCTACCTCCTGTAATACCCATAAAACATAACAAAAGTGTTCACAATTACAATCTAGTATGACAAATAAATGCCATTTAAAACAATCTATATTTACGCTGCCATTAGATGCACGATGCTGGACCACTTAGATGACTGTGTGGGCAGGAGACTAGCATCGGGAATGTAGTTTTTAGTCTTCCTGTCCTCTACAGTGTACCACTTCACCTGGGTAATTATGTAAGGCACTGAAAAACAGAAGTCACTTCTGCTGCTCTGACGCACGTACAGTACAGACACAGCGGAAAATAGAAGCAATCTTCTTGTCTGCTATTCCCATGTTGGTGTCCATTTGGTTTACCTCCACATGAGTACCCACTCCTCTCTTTCTGCTTCATGTTTCTTCCCGCTTCTCAGAAAAGACGCTGTGTCCCTGGCCTCCAACTTTCCTATGAGAAAGTTTCGTTTTGTAAGCTGCCCTTTCATACGAGTCATTCTATTTGACTGACTCTGCCTCTTGTTTCATTTCAGGCCAAAAGCACACATTTTTAACATGGGAGCCCAACGCTTTCAATCTCTCTCAATCCAAGCTGACGTCTAAAATGCACGCTGAACCGCTCCCGCCTCGCTCCCCTCGCACTCGGTTCACAACAACAACAGAAAGCTCCATCATTCTAACTTGACGAACGCTGCAACAACAAAGCTACGTGTTTTTCTTTTACATATCTACAATGAAAAATGTCACGCACCAGACAAAAGCTCATCTATTAGTCTCTGTCTGTCTGTGTGTTACAGATGTGGCAGTTATTGCATAAGCACTGAACCTCTAAGACATATGGCATGGACAATGTTACAGTATCTGTTGTGTTGCTTGTCAAATGCCAGAGTTGACACTGAGGCAGATGGCCATAAAGGGGAAGACATTTGCTGATGTGAGACTAGATGGGAGAAATGCTGAGCTGAATACCCAATACCAGAGAACACCAGAGAGAAGACCATTAAGAAAGAGCAACCCAAAGAGAAATGAAAGAAAATGAGAGAAATGGAATGTAATAGAAAAGAAGAGGGGGGGGGGGGGGTTGGGGTGTTATCTGGTTTGTTCCCAATGTCCACTCAGTGGGGTGTCTCTCAGGGGAACCAGAGCATTGCTGTTCCAGTAGGCAGGCTACACGACTAGCGCCAGCCAGCAAATGAAGACGAATGCACTTAATCTCCTCGCTGCCAAAACCCTCTTCAGCATTGACATGTACACACTCACCCACGGACACGTACAGGTACTGTGTACACACAAACACACAAAAGCACACGTTAACCATTGATCTAACACAGTATTCATTGCCGAAGTGTGCTTTACGTTTGCTCATACCTCAATGGCTAAGTAGAAGAAGCAGTTAAAGTAGAAACTGTGGACTATATGTGTGTGCAGTGCAGATACCTGGCTGTTTGTGTGTGTGTGTGTGTGTCTGTGTGGGTGTGTACTCGAGTGTCTGTCGAAGGAGATTTGGATTAGGGCCACAGATGCCAGACAGCAGGACAAGTCTCATTATCCTGGTCTGAAGTAAAAGGCACCCAACAACCCCTGCCAACCCTGGGTGTCACTCACAATTCCTGCAGTCACTCTGGGTAACAGCAGAACTCATTGACTGGCTGGCTGATCCCCAAGCGCTGATGAAATTGCCTCATAGTGTGAAGCTGGAAATAACACCAAAAATAAGATAGAGAAAATGCATTAAAAATATGGATTTAGTTTTCTTGTGGTTTCAGCTGACAGTCCCCGGATTTTAATTTGCGTCAAGGCAATGTATACATGAATAATACAAATGGATACATCAATATAATTATGAATAATCTATAAATAATGAATAATAAATCTATAAATCTATATGGCCGGGAGTCTGTACACAAATCAAGTGCTTTACTAGCATTCAAAAATAAGGTGAATAGTGCACATTGTACGAGCTCCATATAAACATATCTAATGACTGCATGTCCCAGGATGCTTTACATCTCATTGAGTCGTTTCTCTGGGTGTTCAATCCCTCCCACTCAAATCCCAGTCTTAGATAAGCTGTCTTTCTCCCAGCAGGACCACCTTGCCAGGAGAACGTCCTCATTATAATTCCCATTGACAGTTACATCCAGATCAGAGGTGATATGCTGCCTCTTTCTTCACTCTACTAAAGGACAAATGTCACCAGCCAGGCCCTTTTACGCCCCCACTTGGCACCACCCTAATCCGCCCCATTAGAAACATATGGCTTTCATCTGCAGCATCAATACACAGTATGGAATACTTTGAAGCCATCCCATGGACCATGATGGTATATTACTACAGTACCATGAGGAGCACCCCACAGTAGTAACAATAGTGTCAATCAAATCATTAGCAGTTGGTTTACCACCTTCAACTAACCAGCACAACAGACAGTTTGACTGTGATTTTCAAACACTTTAAATCAATCAGATATAAATGTGCTTGGGGTCGAACATAAGCACTTATTTCTGTCGGCGCTAACTGAACTACCCACCTGGATGCTGTTTTTAAAACAATATGCAACAAGTTTTAATTTCTCAAAAGGGGGATGTTAGTCTGAGAGCCTTTTCCAGTCTTGTGTTTCTGAATGCAACATCAATTTGAGAAGGTCTGTGGAGGTTTTGATGAATTAAGCCCCCGAAATATTCACACAGCCTCCCCTCCAGTGTTCGCTTAGCCTGCATGTCCAAAAGGCTTTAGATCTCTGCATGTGCTAACTTCCAAGAGGGATCTCAAACCGTACTGCAGAGGGAATTCAACGTGTTTATTTTTTTCTGAAAGAATAATTCAAATAATCATAATGAAATCTGGCACCATGCAAAGAGGATTCAGCTCTAAATCACATTAACCAGGAATCATAATTATAGCTGATGTTTTACATTTGTTCACAGCATTATTTATTAGTCTTTTAGGCTCTTTACTACAGCTTCTAATTCATTCTTGTGTACTGTTTTGCATGTCTGTGTAGCATGCACTTTTTGCCACTACTGCATGCAATTCAGCATTGTGCTGTACTGTGATTTGTTTTCATGATGAAAATACTGCTCCTACTCTTGCCACAGATGTCCTTTCTCTGGGTTTACTGCCCCAGCTTGTCTAAAGTCACAGGTGGCTGACTCTGTATTTGACGTTTGATGTCCTACGTTCAGCCTCAGAAAATGGATCGCATCGTGTTGACCCAGACAACAGCTGCATCACATAGTAGGCCTGTGTAAAATAAATATAATGACATCAAACTGAAACATGTCAGCACACACTGTTAAAAACTACTAATATTGTAATTGTGAAATAATTGTCAGTAGGAATCATATGCATGTGATATTAGGGATTATACTTCTAACCATAACCTCATTGTAAACTTATCTGCATATTATTTGCAAAGAACTGTATTAAAGGTACACTCCTTGATTGCATTATAGCACCCCCAGTACAGCAAATCTCCTCCTGCTGTAGGAGGGGTAGAGAACAGTGTGAGGCTAGGAGCTCAGTACAGAGGAGTGCCAGCCACTCAGCACATACAGTTACAGCATTTAGCAGATGCTTTTATCCAAAGTGACTTGCATGGTGCCATTGTATTACATGGAGCAGGTAGGGGTTAGGTATCTTGCTCAAGGATGCTTACAGGTAAGCCGACTCTGGGGCTCGAACCCATGACCTTACGGCTGGGAGTCCAACGCCTGTACCACTAGGCTATCCTGCCCCCCACATAGCTGTGGGAGGGATGTGCGCTCCCTAGGCTTCGAACCAGAACCGTGTTTCTATAACTTTCTCGACCACAGGTGCAATTCGGGACACAAATTGGGGAGTGTAACTTTAAATAATTCTGGCTAATTTCTGATAAAGCATGGGTCAGACATATAGTTCCACACCAAAAAGAGCACATTGTGGGGAAATGTATGCTGATGGATGATCTCTTGCACCAGCCAAATAGAACAAAATCTACGTCAGCTATATTTTAAAGTCTCGTCCTCATTTGCTCGTTTAAAAGCCGCAGCCTTTTCTCAGGCTTTGACAACAATGCGCCTTTGTCCTCCTGGGTGTCCGATACCGTGAGCACAATGTTACTAATATCGGCAGGAAACACAAAGGGTGTACAGTTTTCATAACCCAGGGGTGACATCAGATATTCAGGCAGCACTGTAGGAGCCTCACAGAGACAAGGTCGTAGCAAGAGCGAGAGCACCAAGAACAGTACTTATTTGGAATCTGAAAGTCATTACGATAAGTGGAGCTGGAGTCTAAGCATGACAGCCGGTGTGTTAGCGGCATAGGGAGCAGGACTGTGTGCGTCACCGGGCCGAGAGACGACATGATAAATAATGGATGGAGAGGAAGCACGCAGAGACCTTTTAAGCCATCTTGGGGGAGGTTGGTGTGTGTGGAAGGGGAGGGGGGGTGTGGGTTGCTGGTCAGACCGTTAGGAGAACGGAGCTAGGGATTAAACGTGTTGTGGTTCTCGAACCTGATGACGCGTGACCCCCAAAAGGTGCTACACGTGTGCACGTTCACGAGCAATGAACGACTTCTTTAAACCTTTGAGCGCAATAGCATAAACACACAGTATGGACAACTGTAAACTGAAGCACGGAAAAAAAGCACTGAAAAATGTACTTATAGACAATCCAACAAGGTTAGAAAAAATGATAATACAAGATTAGAGATACTGTAATTAAAAAGATCACCCTTCACAATCGTGAAATCGCTTCACCAACCCCCCTATAAAGCATCTCAGGACCGCACGGCGGTCCCCGGCCCACACTTTGAGTGCTACCGGGTTAAAGGATGTGTGTAAAACGACACCGGCCCATCGGGGAGAGAGAAGGCCACGTGTTACGCTTGGGCGACTCTTGGAGACGAAGCACCGCTTCCTCTTATCCTCTCTCTCTTTCTTTCTCTCTCACCCCCCTCTCTCACCCCCCTCTCTCACCCCCCCTCCCTACACCACCCCTGGGGCTGCTCTGTGATGTAAAGGGCAGACGTGCTGGAGGTTTACGTCACAGATAGGAGAGGCCTAGTGTGTGTGTGTGTTTGTGTATTTGGGTGGGTGGGTAAAGAGGGGCACCATATTAAATAAAAACATCCTATTTCTTGATGCATTACACACACATACATATGGTTAACAGACACATGAAGCAGCCAAACTATGTAACCGACATACATTTACAAATATTTCTGCTGATTTAAATGAAACCCTTACACTACTGCAAGCTTAACAGATACCTATCCCCTTGTTATACTGCTTCCTTTATCCTCTGTCTCTCTCTCTCTCTCTCTCTCTCTCTCTCTCTCTCTCTCTCTCTCTCTCTCTCTCTCTCTCTCTCTCTCTCTCTCTTGCTGTCAAACTAGAAGTGTAGTCAGACAGCTCAGGATTAAACCCAGCATGACTGTGTTCTGGTCTGGTACAATCTCGCACTGCACAGTGACAGAGCAGGCAGGGTAAAGAACATAGTCCCCCAATACACTGCTGGCAGAGATAGCAGGACACACATCTACACATACACACACACAGGCAGAGGAGAAAGTTGAGAAAATTGAAAGTTGAGAAGAGTCAAATCTCAAGTATTTATCCATCTAACTGAAAGCATTAATCTCAGCAGGTGGTAGCGATAGTGAAAGAGGGAATAATAATGGGGTCCTTAGAATGGCTGTAATCCCGTTTATCTGATCCCTAATCCTGTGGTATAGCTGGGTTGGGCAGGGTAGCACACCGGATGCTAATGAGAAAGACTATTGATTGTGTTGAGTGTCTATTTTTAAACAAAATTTGTTACATAATTAACAGTGGATAAGTACTGGAGCTCGATAAGTCAGCTGAAGGACAAGATGGAACAGCTCCATATAGCCCACACGTAAACATGTTAACAAGCCCCAAGGGGGCTGTGGGCATGAGATTTATAATGTACTCTTCCTCGTGTTCAACCACAAGCGCACGTGCACACTCTCACACACACAAGCGCTAGGCAAAAAAGGACTAACAAATTATTTTAAATGAATTCATTCTCATGTTCGATGGGTATCGAGACTGCAGTGGTACATACTGTACTGTTCCCACTTCCCACTTCCCTCTTTTATACAATGTAAATCAAATGGGTTAGGAAAACACAGCTAATTGTCGTTATGTTAAGAAAATTAGCAAAGCTGACCGATGGAAGCAAATCAACACTTCTTTTGTACTGTTAATCTCCCTAAACATCACTATGTGACACCAGCCTATCTCATCCTACTAAAACTCGACTCAATGTCCCGGCGGTACTGAACGCTCCAGTAAGAACTTCTTGACGCAGGGCCTGGGAGATATGGGGTTCAGACAGCATGAAAGAACATAAAACTCGAAACCTGAAAAGCTTGAAAAATGTGATATACTTAGAGGTACTCTAAGTGAACAAAATAAACTAATCAACTAAAGGATTCAGACTGCTCGCCATTAAAAAACACAGACAACCATATATGTGCAGATTTCCCCATATACTATAATTAATTGCATGCATCAGTCAAAGAGCATGGAGCGCCCATAGGAGCGACAGTCATCATTTGAGTGAATTTAATTGGCTGTTAGCTTGCACACCAAGGACTAATAAGCTGCCTCAAAACAATTAAAGGGATGCAGTGAAATGCTGAAGTGGGAAATTATGTACACACAGAATTGAATCACATTCATATCATTCAATCACATGTCATTTTTATCACGAGAGTGAACAATGTTTAGTTGTGTCATTGAGCAAATTATGCTTAACCCTTTTAATTAAAGCGACGAGAGGCTCATTTTTCATGGACTCTTTTTACGCTCACTTGAAAGTGAAGTGCTATGTTCATCTCTCCTTCCTACACTTTGAAAACAGACTGATAGGAGAGAGTTTTAGGAAAGGCACAGTCATTTTATCGGAGAGGAGAGAGATGTACTGTGTATGGGGCTGGAGGTGCACAGTCAAGTTGCCTGCTATTGATCTGAGTCGCTGTAAGGGAGTCTGTTCAGATTTCCAGTACCCAGTTATATCTTTGCAGTGAAGCTGTACCCCAAGTAGCCAATAGTGTAACAGTGGTGACAATCACCATTTCAAATACAGTACTGTATGGCCCAATGGTCGGCCTTAAGATTCACTGAAATGATTATAGACATATACACTCAATGTATACCTTATGTGTGTGTATGAGTATACACATTTGATATGTGTAGGCATAAAAAAGTCAGAAATACAAGCATATGTGCGCAAACACACACTCACAAGCACACACATGCGCACACACAAGTTACATAACCCGTTGAGAGGTTGTACAACGACCATCACATGGCCTTGAAACCTCAGCAAAACCAAGTTCTCTAGTGCTCACATTAAGTATTGATCATAAACTATAAAAATCCAGCCTTAGCAAAAAATCAAATTGAAGCTAGCTGGAATTAGTTTGCTCTAAGATTGATGTCTGCAAGGCAGGTTGTTAGAAGGGTTTATCTATATTAAATATTTAACCCATTAAATATGTCGGGTTACTGTAAGTGTGCCAACTAGTGAATTTGTACCACTTCACATATTAATTAAATGTGATATTTTTCAGACTTAAAGTGGGGAGGCCTTGGACACAGGGTTACCATCATGCCAGGTTTCTATCCACATGCAAAGGAGAACCTAGAATATGCAGGTTTTCATTCTTTAACAAAAGAGCACCTCCACTGCCTGGATTCATTAATAAGCTTCTCATCCAATGAGGGATAAAACCTTTATGCACTGGGGCCTCCGTGGCCCAAGAATGTGGTAGTGTGCAACTGCTGGAGCCATCGCAACGCAACTGACAGAGCACACAGCCAGTATTTAGCTCTAATGAGCCTCTGACTTTGAGGCACATCAACGAGACGCCTCATTCATAATGAAGAGCTCTGGTCTCACGGGTGTGAACTAAATGAACTGGGACTGAATGCAGGCAAACAGTTGGATTGAAATAATTACTGTAGCTAGACTGCTAAAATCATCATATTACTGGCAATGCTGTTGTTGATGTATATCACTGAACTGAATGCACGGCAACACGTGAGCACCAAATGCCGTCACATTAGATGCTGATAAGATGGTCCTAATTAATGTTCACATTGACACTGTTCACCATTACGGCTATTATCAGGGTCTGGGTAAACAGTCATTGATTACATCTCACAGACAAATAAAGTAATCTAGCAATAGAAGACTATTGGGAGCAGTATGGAATACAGAGTAAGATAAATGATCAAACAAATGATTTGAAACAATAAACCAACCAACAAACAATACATCCCATCGTACCCTGTGGAGCCAAAACTAAATGCGTACTCTTTGTTACACACGCCTCACAAATCCCCTGACAAATGATCAATAGATAGGCCTTGCAATGCTAATACCTGGCTGGCGTAAAGGGCATTGGGGGATAGGCAGTGTTTATCATCAATGTCCTAATAGTGCCCCTCTGAATTAAATAAATTCCTCAAACTGGTGTGTGCCTCTCAATGCATGAACGCGAGCACAAGGCATGAATGAGGCATCACAGGCAACCCATGGGCTGCCAGGATCGATGGCATCCATACAGGTCAGTTGTGACTGTGACGGATCAGCATCCAATGCCGGAGATTAAACTCACTGCCAATATGACGGCAGAGACGAGGGGAGACGAGTGTGGGAGGAGGGAAGGAGCCATATATGACGGAGCATTCATCACACAACATGTTTCAGGTAAAATCACAGGCTGCCACCTCACAATTCAAAGCACTGCTTGCACACAAAAGCAAATGTGTAAAAAAAACCAACACACTCATTTCTTACCTTTGTTGGAGAGTCATATTGTGATTTGTGCCCAATTACCTTGACTGGCAAGCATGGACAGTAATGTGCTTGAGCCTGCACAGCAAGTGAAACAAAGACAGGCTCAAAGGCAGAAAGTTACAGAAATAGGAACACAAACTTCCTTCTCCACCTGTTATCAATCACCCAAAGTTTGTTAGTGTAGCCGCAGTAGGATTAGATTTAAAAAAAAATTAAAACAGCCAAATAATGTGGACTTATTTGTTATATTTGCTTACAACATTGCACAGGGATTCGTTCCTAGATCAAATTAACATTTAAATTAGTTTAATGTAGTTTCATTAGATACACTTTATGAATTATTTATAATGGTTTTTAAATTGTCAATCTATGTGATTGATGAAAGTTAGGAAGACAGGGCCATTGTGTTGCTGAATACACAATTAACATCAAACTAGTTCGCAAGATAAATTGAATTTAAATTTAATTTAATTAGGATAGCAACAGCATAAAAAAAGATCTCTAGCACATGGACAGTATAATTCTTCTCTTCCATACACCCTGCCAGGCATGACTCACTGTGTAGCTGCATTGTGTTTTTGCTGGAAGGTACAGTACAATTGCTCCATTAACAGAACTGAAAATGGTAGCCCTGCTGTGACCACTGCATGGCCTTACAAGCTAGGCCCAGATAACATAACAGATAGCAAAACGGAACTGTGTGTGTGTGCGGTCTGTTTGAAAATAAACCAAAAAAACAAGCCACTTTAATTAGCACATGGTGTTTATTGATTGTTCACAAATAACAATTATTATTATGGTACATCCATGCAGTACATCATACACTTTGTCAATCCTCACCCAACACTCACACACACAGTTATATAAAATAATTTACTGTATACATGCATTCCTTTACGTCCTCCTGTCACATCCTCTGCTTGGCTTCTCTCCGCCAGCAATCCATAAATAACATGCTAACATTTTAATATCTTGGATGGATGACATCATCACATCTCTTCTTGTGATAAAGAGACAAAGAGAGAGATGGTAAGAGAGAGTGGGTGGCAACAATTGATCTGAATGTGGTATTCATAGAATAACACCCAAAGCAGTTACTGTAAACAGTCCCTATCCCTATATTTTATTTGGTTACCTTGACCAGAGGACAGTGCGAGTGTGTCCTGAATTTCTGTATGTTTGTGTGTGTTGGGGAGGAGTGGAATGAATTACATTCGTACAAACAGAAAAACAACACACATTCACTGTCAGATCTGTTAGGCCTGAAGTTGCATGAACTAGGCAGCAGTGGGAGCTTTATGAAGCCCAGAGCGCTGTCTTCCTCCAGTCAGCTTTGAACAGAGAAACAGCCGTGGTTTCTTGCTCGGATGATGCCAGCTCAGGCATGTGGTGCTGTTACACCTGAGGCCCTGAAAGCTATGCACTTCTGTTACCAGCACAAATACAATCACAAACTCAACTGGCTGAGATAAAAATAAAGCTTGCAAAGAACCTTAAACACTACAGGAAAAAAATGTATTCACATATGATTATAGCAGAACAGATACAAAAATAATATATAATCAAAATAATATATATACAGGTATATAATATAAATATATATGTACTGTATGTATGTATATATAAAAATAAAGTACAAAAATATGTTTTTAAAGATTAAAAATCTATTTGTTATCTCTCAGAGGGCCCAACTCCCACATTCAGAACCACAGTTCTATAATAAGGGTTGGTAATAAATAAATGTAGGCTACTGTCTTATGTAAGACGCGTTCTTCTTGAGCACACGTCACAGCCCACATCCAGCCAGCAAGCCACAGGCATGTTGGGTAAGGAGGGGTGGATGAGTAATCCTCAAACAAACCTTGTGATTTTACAAACAAAATATGTGCTCTTCACGCCTTTCTTTTTTTTTTAATGGAGTTTGCATCTGATGCCAGCGCGTGAATATTTCAGTTTTTCTTTATTCCTCTAAACTCAGTGAGACATATGAATCACCCATGGCTCATATCCCCCGAGCGAGAGTTTTTATCTGCTTTTTTTTCCACACACACACACTTTCTTTCTCAGTTGCTTCCCTCCCTCCGGCTTTGGCGGTGGTGGCACTTGGTGTTTTTAAGGCTGTATTTCCGTTGCTTCTGTAAATGTCATCCTCTCACCGTGTCACGTGACGTTAGGAGCCCGTCTTCAGGGGAAGGGGAGGGGCCGCTTGAAGTATTGATTAAAGTGCCCTTGTCCCTTGAGCGGTGTTACGTAAAAACAGAGATGCAAAAGAAAAAGGGGGGGAGGTGGGCAGCAAATGGTGAGATAGAAAGAAAAGGAAGGACAGGGGAGATAGGACAGAAAGAATGGGAAAGGAGGGGGGGGGGCAGGAAGGAAGGAATTAAGCGAGTGTCAACCGTGTGGATCTGTAACCCATCCATCAGAGCAGGCTGGAATCCAGGGGAATTGGAAATGTGTGGCTGAAACCAGCGAGGGATGCAATCTTTTACTTGATCATCATTACTGGGCCTTATCGGGGCAATCGTGAGGGTCCCGGAGTGATAGCGGAGACATCACATAAATAGAACAGACATGCAGCAATGTCTCCTCTTCGAAGAGAGATATACAGTGTAATGACATTTCAGTGGGGGATACGTGCTATAAGGCTTGACATTTTGTCAGCTGAGAGATTTGTTGTTTTAAACAAAGTAACTTTCAATGTAACATAACCAAGGATGCTTGCTGGCAAGCAGGTACGGTTGCTCTGCGTTACATTACATTGCTCTGCATTACATCTGATACTTGGATGCTTTAATATGCATTGCATAAATACGCAATATTAATCCAATTCTACCATCTGGGAAGACAACAACACAGCCATGTATAGCCTATGGAATATCTTATGACATAGCTGTAGTCACAGTCACAATAAACACTTTTATTCACAATTAAAAAAAAATAAACACCACAGGACACTTATTACACAGGACTAGTGAAATGATCTTGTCCTCTCTTCTAAAATGCTTTTTTTTTCTGATTCTCACATAGGAAAACAGGACGGTTGGTCGCGGGATGATGTATGAACCCTCTTCAAGGATGTCAGAGACGGATGGCTGTGTGAGGACACACTCAACATGTGACCTCTGCCCTGACTCCAACCCCTCCCCTCCACTGAAATACACTTCTGATGAAGTATTTGGGGTCTCTCTCTCTCTCTCTTTCTCTCTCTCTCTCTCTCTCTCTCTCTCTATTTATTCTTTTCCCTCTTTCAACTGTATATAAGATGTGTATCCTTGCAGCACCCCTCCAGGGTTTATCTGAGTGTCTCAAACGACATACATCTGATGTTAAAAGCAACCATCAGAAAGCTAGTCAGTCCCTGCTTAGCATCACCCTGGAGACAAATGTTTTCTAACAAAATGTTTTCTCGGTTTCTACCTTCTCATGCTCAAGGGGGCAGGAGAGTCTAGTGGTCTAGGTGTTGAAGCCCCAGAGTTGGCCTACCTGTAAGCATCCTTGAGCAAGATGCCTAACACCTACCTGCTCCATGTAATAGCAGACTGTAATTCTAAGTTGCTTTGGATAAAAGCTAAAACTAAATTAGCTCATTGTAATCATGCTGTCATTAAAACCTGCCACTGTCTTGACAGTAAAACTCTCCTCTTCCAAGGCACTTGTAACTGTACTAACTGTAAGTCACTTTGGATAAAAGTCTAAATCACCTAATTGTATATTGTAACTAATATGTGCTGTGTGATTCTTATGTCTCCCTCTATCTATCTTTCTGTATATCAGTATGTCTGGTTGACCTTACATCTAGACGCCTGCCTGATACCTCTCCTGTAGACAGAAAACAGACATTTCTCCTAATTAAGTCCAGGGACGCTCCACTAAACCTTACTTTCTGTACTTATTGGGTTACATTTTCTCTGGAAGGCATTTGAGAGAAGAAAAACACAATAAAATACAATCAGACTGCACCTGGGTCCTGAGAAGGTTTGAGATCCTTGAACATAAACAATATTTGAATGAGCTCCCTTATGATGTCTTACTGCATGAGAGGAAGCCTTCAGTGAGAGTCTGTTATAGGAGCCAGTATAAGTTGGCCTACACTGCCAGTAAAACCACGTGTCTGCCTCCCTGTCAGTCAGTTTGGCTGTCTTTTTCAAAGGAAGAGGAATATCGTAGCTTCAATTCAATGGGCTTTCAGAGCATGGCATCTAATTATATGATTGAATGTATCACAAAATAATTGACCGCCATTCCTTCACAATGACATTCATAGACTGTTCTCTGTCAGTGTGGCCCCAGGGAGCAGCCCATTGCTTTCAAGTGAATGAACACCCATACCTACCATACTATTTTCCCCATTAGTCCTTATGGTGTTAAAGGACTCCTCCATTAAAATTCAATAATCAGTGTAATTAGTGTATCAATAACTCACCTCTCACTCACCTGGAGGAAAAACTTAAATCCCCCCAAAACTCATTGCATCAGGGTGTATCACTAATTGGGTATTTCTATGTGGGCCCTAAGTCTTACATAACTACTGTAGCTCCAATAACCCCACTGTGTTGACACATCTGAGCTTCTTAGCTTATCTCTCTACCTGGCTGTAAGTTAAAAAAAATCACATATTAGATCAGCGCAAGACCACGCCGGCTTCTGCGAGACATCATCTACAAAGCATCCTGCTTGATAATGTAATCCTTGCTGATAACAATCCAAAAGTGAGCGTCTCTCTTTGAACTCGTCATCACTGTCATCTCGGAATCAACGCATCTAAAAGCCCGCCCCCCGGCAGATCAAAGATGTGCTGGATAGCTAGGGTTCCCCTTTATCTTAAAACACTTTCGCTGCGGACGGACCCCGCCTCCTGCATGTGTATGTGCGCACGCTTGTGGAAGGTTGGGGAGCACTTTGACTTTGAGCACCTTTTCAGGACTCACTTTGAAGATAAAGAGAGGAGATCTTATCATCTTGCTGTAGAAGGCTGTAGCTTCTGGAGGGATCTCATGGCCATCAGGCGAATGCTCCCAAGCAGCTCGGCAAACAGCCAGATGAATACATTTACATTTACAGCATTTAGCAGATGGTTTAATCCAAAGCAAATTACAGTCGATACATTTGTCAACAGTTAAACACCAGTTATTGTATACAAACAGCATTCTCTTAGAATAATGACAGCATCATATCATCATGGTTACTTAGCTTATTCATTTTTCAGTATACATTACTCCGTATATTCCTCCGTATAAAATATCAAAATTCTGAACAATAATGAATTGCTAACAGTGGTTAATATTCTAAGAGCTGATCTAACAGAGTAGAAATGAGAAGAGAGCTAAAAGGAGAAGAAGGAGGATTTTTTTGTTTTAAATAAGGACTGGACGATAGACAGAAGATAAAGGATCATTATAGAGGACTTCTGTACCAAGGTGGATTCTGAAGAGGTGGGTTGTAAGTCTCTTGCGGAAGATCGGTAGTGACTCTGCCGCAGGAAGCTCATTCCACCATTGCGGTTCCAGGACAGAGAAGTGTCGAGACTGGGCTGAGCGACTCTTACGCCCTCGTAGCGACGGAGGTGCCAGCCTGCAAGCCGAGGTGGTGGATCCAAGTGCTCTGGTTGGGGCCTGGAATCTTACCATTGCTTGGATGTAGAGCAGGGCAGATCTCTTAACACCAGTGTCTTGAATCAGATGCGGGCTTTGATGGGGAGCGAGTGAAGGTCTCAGAAGAGAACTTTGGTTGGTTGAATACCAGACGGGCTGCTGCATTTTGGATTTGTTGTAAGGGTCTGGTAGTGGAGGCCGGTAGTCCGGTGAGTAGACAGTTGCAGTAGTCTAGACAGGAGATTACTACAGCTTGGACCAGCAGATGTGCAACTTCATTTGTGAGGAACGGCCTTACCCGTTGGCTGTGCAGGACAGTTTGGACAGGTCCACTTGAGGACAGTCCTTTGCCGTAAGGTAGAGTTGCTCTGTCTTTTCAAGGTTGAGCTTGAGGTGATGTGAAGACATCCACTTATGTCAGCGAGACATTCAGATATCCAAGTTACGATCTGCATGTGAGATGGAGGGAAGGAGAGGCAGAGTTGGGTGTCGTCGGTGTAGCAGTGGTAGAAGAATCCATGTGAAGAGATTACAGAGCTAAGAGATCTAGTGTACAGTGAGAAGAGTAAGGGTCTCAACACAGATCCTTGACCTGGTGGTTTACAGGGTCAAATGCTGCAGACAAGCCTAAGAGGATGAGGACTGAGGAATGGGAGGAGGCTTTAGCAGTGTGCAGGGCTGAATACAAACAAACACGGACACACTGCACCCAACATCTCCATCATAAAAAGTGTTTGCCTTTTATTACAAAAATGTAATTACAATATAAGAATTTTCACCTTTTTTAATTATTCAAATAGTAACGAGAATTTTCCAGTCGATTAGTCAGATGTCCACATATTGTAATAGTAGTGTAATGTGAGCAAAGTGTATTCACAAATCTCCACAAAACATGCGACGTTGCTCATGTTTCTGGCTGCCACTATTGCAATCAAATAAACAAACAACAGGCCAACATTAACCTTAACCTGGTACCAGGCAGAGAGTGCATTTATTTGAGCAAGGCTTCCAAACGCAGGTTGCAGTATTGAGCTACAACCATTGTGTGGTGCCCAAAAAAAGTAGAAGAAAAGCCGCCAACCTCCATATTCAGTCAACATCTGCTGCATATCTGTCGACATCTGTGTCCTTTTAAACTATTTGACTAGTCTACTTCTATTCTACTCTTCTAGTTATAGTATTTTTCCTGCCCATCCCTAATCTAAATCTTTTTTTTAATTCTTTGGACTCACTAATAGATACAGCAGTGTAAGACCCTACCTATTTATTTCAAAGCAGAACCAGCAAACCCCCAATAGAGTTAGGCTTATTACTCCAGCTTTAGTCAAGCTACTTGCTAACGCACACATACAACGGACATGGACACACACACATACACTATTTGAGGTTTGCCAGTTGACTATGTTGGGGGAGTGAGTCAACTACCACCCATCACATTCTTTCAGGACCAAGGTGAGTGTTTGTGATCAGGCAGTACACAGAGATGCAGAGACAGCCAACCACAGAGGGCCTTAACGGCCGGGTCAGGGGTCAGAGGTCAGGCCTGTTCTCACAGTAGCAGAAGGGTTTTGTCTCTGTTGGCTGTCACCTCAACAACACACTCATGGCATTTCATCCCAAAGCTACACTATTCACTATAACCGGGCTGGAAAACGCCTTATCTCCATGCATAGATAATATATGTACACAGTTTAAAATGTATCATATATACATTTGTGTGTGCATTTGTACTGTGATAGCAGTACAAATGCATGACCAAAGGTCATTCTGACATTTTTATTACACTTGCCCTGGAGGAGGAGAGGGTATTGTAATGTGTTTATATCTGGTTGCATATCTCAAAAGCTTAGACAGATAAACATCAGCTTTTCACAAAAGAAAGTGACTATATTGCTTGGTCCCCCTCAAAGGATCTGTGCATCTGGATGGCTGTCTGAATCCTAATTCTACATTTTTAAAAAGGATTCTTCATCACATGAACAGATCTGGTTATGGTCAGCTAAGGCAGCAGTGGTCCATAAAAATGTAGTTGTAGGGGTCTGCAATTACAATAACAACAATATTTTGTTAGTGTTGCAAAATAAAAACAGTATTTCTTTTTATAATACACATCTCAGCATCTACTGACGCAAGGTTTAGCAACGTAGCCTATTCTTGAATCTTAACTTATCATGGTTTTTCATGGATATTAGCAAGGGGTCCAGACACAAAGAAGGAGTGTTGTCCTCTGTTTTTATTAACACTGCTAGCTTCATTAGAAATCCAATCATATACCACCTTGTAATTATTTTGTCGCATCATATAAATGAAAACAAAGCCATAATGCAATCGTGCTAGCATCATGCTAGTGGTGGCATAGTCTAAACAAATATAGAAAAATCCCCAGAAAATATTTTTTGGAGTTAAATATACAGTAGTATTTGTTTTTTAACCTTTATTTTAGTTTGTATCACTCTGTTATTCCTAATCCTTGGAATTTAAATGTACCCTCTCCTCCACGTACAGTACTCTCTTGATACAAACTATGTGCAGTTAAGGGGAGAGAATCTATCTTTCCTATCAGTTGAGAGAACTCCAGGAGTGTTATTACTTTGAGGCAGGCCATTAGCTTTAACCCCCAAGCGATCGATGGCAAAATCTGGAAGGGTTGTTTGTCTTTTGTCTTCTTATCGAAGAGGCATGGAGAGGTAGAGTCAGTGGGAGAGAGGGAGAGAGCATGGGGGAGAAATTAAAAGAGACAGGAAGTGAAGAAGAAAAAGGAGTGTCAGAACACTCTGTTCTTGTAACTGTGGGCTCCTTAATACTGGGTTCATGTATCACCAGTGTGTTTTTTTTAACTGTAGGTCAGGATTCCCCTGAGGTTTGCAAGATGCTTTCAGACAGGGTTGTGAAATGAAGTTATTTTTTTTCAAAATAATCTTTTTAATTGCAGTAATTCTAATTTTTTACAAAATGTGCATATTTTCAATGCTGTTTATATTTGTATACTGTACTATATATTTGTATACTGTTGAGTAAATAACCTTTTCATTGCTTGCTTCTTTATATGGGTCACTAGTCAAAAAGTTGGAGAACTAATGATCTAAACCATGTACACATTATACTGATACACAATACGATTATTCTCAAACCCCTAGCAACTCAGTATGTGCTAATTGATTGAGCCTGTCTCATATTGATAAACTTAAGATACTGTTTTCCCATTTTGTACTAAGCTGCCTATATTTTTATTGCCTTTGAAGCAAAGACCTCTCCTCTGTGGTGTCTTTGCTGAATTATATCACCAGTGCATTATGGAGGGTTAGTCTTTCATACTGGCCTTCCCTCCACTGTCGTCAAACTGAATGCTAACGGTACCATAAAGGACTCAGCCGAGCAAGGTGTCTGCCTGTCCAACCATAAACTAGGCCTGAGACTAAAACAAATCATGATTAGGTGACAAGACCTTATAAAAATCTGAATATATGAGGACTTGCCCAGTATAATTCTTATAAAAATGTCAACTAGAGCTATAGACTTTTAACAGTATTTTTAACAGCATGGATGGAGTAGTGGTGTTTGCGGTGTTGTAGGTTGTATTTGCATGTCAAGCGTACATCACGTTCTGTTGACCTGGCTAGAGCAGGGCCAGTTTGTTCTTGTTGAAAGGCTCCCATTGATAGGCCTGAAGCCTGGGCATTTCCTGCTCAGGTCAGATGGTGAAAGCACTGATGGGCTCTGGGGAGCTTAACTGTCAGCAGCTACCAATCGCACTCAACCAGCACCTATCAACAACAGCGTTTAGAAGTGGCTATAGCAGACATCATTGAGGTGACATTCCATAGATTCCATGTGTATTTATTTTGGGTTAATATTCTGAAAGCAAAGTTAGTATAAATCAGGTATGTCACTTCTGACTTTAAGTGCACTCATTTACTTTGTCCCTCTGTTTGGTATGCAGTAATGGGGTATTTACACTACAGAGACGTACACATTCATATTCCCATAAACACACTCCCGGTGGGTGTGTTGCTAACCAATCGGTGGATTAGTAAAAAGATAACTGCAGCTGTGAGAGACAGGGAAGCGGTCTGTCAAGGCAGGACCAAATGAAAGAAAGAAAGAAAGAAAGAAAGAAAGAAAGAAAGAAAGACAAAGAGAAAAATAAAGAAATGTGTATTGTATTACGCACAATGTCAAGAAAAGAAGATAGCTAAAACTTCAATAATAAACACAAGGAATTATGAAATATGCACCAAGTGCTGTACTTCCCATGTGCATGCTTACAATTAAATCTGAAAATGTGTAAATCCATTCAAATCTGATGTACTACTATGCCCTGCTTACCGTCAACAGCACCCATTTTATGACACGGGATCTGTCATAAAATGGGTGCGGAAGGGTTACGCAAGTAACTGAAAGTTTACCGTCCTCCTCTGAGACTCTCATGCTGTCTTCCAGACGTACAGTGAGTCATTCCTGGTGTCCGGGCCGTACTCCAGCACGGAGTCAGGGGTCACTGTAACGCCAGATTAAAGAGGGTCATCTTTCTTAATCCTGTGGAATTGCCGAGCCTGCCACTGTGCCCTGGTTGCCATCCCAAATTCCTGTGAAATGACCCAGGGTTTAACAGAAATCAACCACCAGAGCCCATGGGGTCAGTGTTTCTCAACTGGTGGGTCCTGACCCAAAAGTGGGTCACAAGCTAGTGTGGAGTGGGTCGCGGACGTGTGTTTCGGCTCTGTCGAAAAGTCTAACTTTTAAGTTTACCAAACTTCCGATGGTGCGCTTTTATTTTTAACGGATTACTGCATGAGTTATTTTGTGAAATAAATTATAATTGTTTGGAAATTAAATAATTTTTGGGTTGTGACTTAACGACCAAGGAAAAATGACACACACACACACACACCAAAGAAGTCACACGTTGTCTCCCAATCACCATTCTAGCTGAAAAAACAATTTGAACACGCCACCAAACAAAATCGCATTTACTCTATTCTTGGCGGGCCTTAATGGGTTTAATCCTTCTGGATGGTTCCCAGTCTAATTATTGAGAGTGTGCAGCTGAATACATTCTAGCGCTCAGTGTTAATATGGGGTTGTCCTCTGCCAATAGGAGACCTGGCTCTCTCCCTCTCCATCACAGAACCTCAATGAGTCTCTGCCCACTCATTTTCTCATTAAACTCTGCAAGGATCATTCCCTCACCGAAACAGGAGTTGGGGAGGGGTGTGTGTGTGTGTGTGGGTTTGTTTGTGTGTGTGAAGCATATGTGTGTGTGTGTGTGTGTGTGTGTGTGTGTATGTGTGTGTGTGTGTGTGTCTGTGTGTGTGTGTCTGTGTGTGTAAGTAGACGTTTGCTTTAATTCTAGCTTATCTTTTTATTAGAATCACAGCCTTGGATAAAGATGAGCTAACAAATGTCTTTGTTGTTGATCTGAAACGGATCTGACACTGAAAATATTAGAGAAAGCAAACTTTTTATTAATTACTGGCATCCCTAGGAAAGTACATGAACACAATCTAATATATTGACATACATACAGACCAAATAAATCTGTAAAGCAATGCAAGGCAAGTCTCCAGGGATTTGTTTCTCCAGTTGAATCAATCTTTAAGTCAGTGTATTGGCTCTGACTGAATGTGACAAATGTGCCCATGACACACACACACGTGCATGCAAACAGTGCAAGTAAATACATGCTACATGATTTTGTGTATTGTGTGAGACGGTATAATACCTGCCGTCAGTTGCACAGAGAGTTTAAGATGAGAAATTCAGTAATGTAATCTACCATTACCACGCTGCTAGAATAACATGACCTTAATCTTATACTGGGGTAAATACATTCTTATATATATATATATATATATATATATATATACTACAACAAATCTGTGCACCATTGCGTTCTCTAATCACATCATGTCTGCGGCAGAAACGCCTCAGGGATCGTGTTGCTGTCAGATATCTCCTGGCCTTATTCGATTGAAGACACAGGAAATTAGATCAAAAATAAATACAAGGAAATGGCTCTCCTTTTAATGTCTGTTCTACGTGTTGACGAGGAACCCGTCAGCTCTGCTCTGCAGGTGCAGCTACCCTGACTTGCTGGATCGTGTGACTGCTGCTGGAGGGATGCCCTGGAGTGCCCACAGTTGAGCCGGTGTGCATTTTTAAAAGCTGGCCTGCTCAATTAAAGAGCCCAACGCTCCCCCATGGCTCGCTCCCTCTCTCTCCCTCTATCTCGGCCCTCCTTCCTCTCAGATGTAAGCATCAAAGTGCGTCACTGATCCGCTTGTTTATTCACAGCCTTTCCTCCCGGCATCGCTTCTCCTCGCCACCCGAGCGTCGCTTTTATCCGCTGTGAAAGCTTTGATGGTTTGTCATCTCTCCCCCTAACACACCCACACCCTGGCATACGTGCACACCGGTACACAGCATCATACCGCTATACATCCTTTTTACCCCAAAACAAGAAAGCTCATGAACACTAACAAAGGCTGAGATGCGTGAAATTACTTTTTAAGGACTCAATGGCATGCAATGGTCTGATGCCCAGCAACTAAGCTAACTCTGGTGTCTGCTGATGTCAATGTTCTAATAGAGTGCATGATGACGGGCGCATGGCTGATTCAGCTACTGTATCATATAAGTCGCCTTGGATAAAAAGCCTCCGCTAAATTGTAAATGTGCATGTAAATGTTCTGAGCGCACATATTTAACACAGGTGGCGTGCCCCCTGTATGTGGCCCTGCGGTGTTTGCCTAGAGTGGTGTAAACAGATGTGCATTGACTGTGCACTGCTATTGATCGACGGTCTGCACGTGCCAGAGCGGTCGACCCTAATGGCAATTGTTAATGTTTAAGTAGTACTCATGAATGACATTGACAATCTGTCAGCTTCCATTAACTTGTGTGATGGAATGGATCTTGTAATTTCCTTTCCTGACTTTTGCACACCTTTCAATTTTTTTCTAGCTTGTGTAGCCTACTATCTACTGTGTACTGAGAAGCCATTCCATAGTTAAAAATGAAAACAGCCCAATGCAAGGGTCCTAAACATATCATACGCGAAATAGTCCTAGAAATGATTAGCCTGATGGTTCTATATCACCAGAAATGAGAAAGAGAGAAAGAGAGAAAGAGAAATGAGAAAGAGAAATGTATCAAATACAGTACATTACACAATGTACTATACAGTGTCTTTATACATTTTACTTTTCACATTTTAATTTGTGCACATATCTGTGATACTGTATGTCTTGTATATTGTAGACTACAATAACCTGTAAATGAATCCTATACAACAAGTAACAATTGCCCACCGTAACCTAACTACAAATGATAAAGAGTTGTAAAAAACACTTTTGTAGAGTGCTTTCACAAGTTACTAGGTGCATGTTGGATTGACAGATATCTATGTTATCTCTACACTGGCTAAATAATGATGATGGATTATGCAGAAAGAGTGGTCAAAACACAGGTGGCTTTATACCATACAACTGACTTCTGTAACGGTAGAAAATGTCAAGACCGACGAGGGTTGCGGGGAAGGAAAGGTTCAGTGTGAGAACAGACATACCCTAAGGGTGCAGATGACAAGAGATGTCGCATTTGTCACAAATGCTGCCCAGACTTGACAGTCTAGTCAGACAGTGTGACGTGATGTACAGCACCCGAGAAAGACACTGAAAAGGCTGCTGATGCCAAAAGACACTGTTGAACAAATGATGGTAAATGTGTCTGAAGGAGGGTTTTGACCTACTGATGTTTCTGAAAATAGTTTCTATTTAAATAGGCCTATAAATAGATTGTTAAAATTTGATCTATGTGCTCCTGGAGCCATCAGTAATAAAGCCCAGATAATTTTCCAACTCTCCAATTAAGTTTTGCTGTGTACTTTTGCAATAGTTATAATGTAATGTAATGTTTCTTTGCTCCGCTGTTGAGTTTATACAGGCGTCAAAGGGTAGACATCAGTCAGGGGCCCAACTGGCATCATACAAGTGCTCAGCATGATAGAGAGAGAGTGCAAGGCTTGAAATGAAATACAATATGATGAACAGGACACGTAATGTATATTTATCTTTAAACCAGTATTAAAATGTCTTCACATCAAAGGCACATGGACCGGCTCTTGCCTTGCAGACTGGATGAAACTGTCAGTTAATGAATCAGAATTTCCCCTGCAAACAGCATCACTAAAGTAAAATATAAAGAAAAGGTTGGGGAGTTATTTATTCTTGCTAGTTTCCCTCCTTCCTTCCATCCTTTCATCCTTTATTTTATTTATTATTTTTATTTATTTATTTATTTATTTATTTATTTATTATGCTCCTTGGCTCCCGGGTTTTACCACAACACTATGAATTTTGTGTTATTCCCTAAAGCAAGGGAAAGTCTATTAGAGAGCCCTCACGAACTTCTTGATTTTTATCGGAAATTAACATCAAAGTCTGCGAGGCCGTGAGTGTGAACGCTAAGATTTAGCAAGGGTATAATTCCTCAATAGCCCTTTTTCACAAGGACACGGAAGTACTATCGAAGACAGGTAAACGTTCTTCCTGTGTAAAAATTAATTCACGCAAGAAAGTGCCCATGAAATGATTTGATGATGAAAAAAGCATTACATTTTAGAGGTTTAGGTTGATATAATTTGCAGGGGAAACGCAAACCGTTTATTCATTAACTGACAGTTTCATCCAGTCTGCAAGGCAAGAGTCGGTCCATGTGCCTTTGATGTGAAGAAATTTTAATACTGGTTTAAAGATAAATATACATTACGTGTCCTGTTCATCATATTGTATTTCATTTCAAGCCTTGCACTCTCTCTCTATCATGCTGAGCACTTGTATGATGCCAGTTGGGCCCCTGACTGATGTCTACCCTTTGACGCCTGTATAAACTCAACAGCGGAGCAAAGAAACATTACATTATAAATAGTGTACAGACAACAGCTAATGTAAATGAGAAAAAATAACCTTGGCTGTACACATGAAATTTATGATTGGTATTTTTTCCTGTTATTGAAAATGTATTCAGGGGAGCTTTTTTTCTAAGCCGTGGCCATGATCCAGATGATGTAACAGCACAATTTATATATCATCACAAGAAACAGCAATGCATTACCAAGCAGGCCACACCGTAGCAAAACAACACTAAAATATTCATTCAAAGATGCCAGTTACATAAGCATCAACGCCAATGGAAAGGGGGACACATGCACTATGGGGAGGAGAGGGAAGCAGACATTTGTCTCTCTTCTCACTTAAAATGGGTGAGTCATAGTGGCGGGTAGATTTCTCCCGTCCCTCAATCCTTTCAATATCCTCACAGACCCACTCTTTCTCTGCTCCTTCAAAGGCAGTAAGAGCTTCAATTTCAATTTCTCATTAATGCAATTATCTAATCATCCATTCATATGGCAGTTGCTTCAATGCATTTAGGGGTGTGGTCTTGGTCAAGACAATCTCCTGAACTCCAAACTGAATGTCAGAA
>JAOEHI010015592.1:9850-64217 GCA_025447815.1 Percopsis transmontana
GTTGCGGTCTGCACAGTGACCAACGTCTTGAAAGCACCAACCGGGTCCCCGTTCACAAAGGCCTGGCGGTCCCTGCTGTGTGTTTACGCCCCCCCCCCCCCCCATGCAGCATGTTTGCTCCAATCAGCCGCCAGGAGGCGGAGCTAATTCAGCAGCAGGCCCCTCCCTCCTACGGTCAGCTGATCGCCCAGGGCATCATCCCCCCAGTGGAGGACTTTCCCACAGAGAACCCCAACGAGGTGAGAGGTTCCCCCGTTGCTGTCTGCACAGTGACCAACGTCTTGAAAGCACCAACCTGGTCCCCGTTCTCAAAGGCCTGGCTGTCCCTGCTGTGTGTTTACGCCCCGTCCACCAGCCCAGAGCGCCCCATAAACACTGTGGTCAGCAAGAGGTTGTCAGGGGGGCTCCTGTGGGAGAGACATGCTGTGTTTGTACAACGGAGGGCCTCAGTAAAGCAGCTTTAGTGGCTGGTGTAGACGGGACAGGGGCGGATTAACTGTCTGAAACAAACACGGCTTTGTCTGGCTGGGCTAAGCACCTACCGGCTCCTTGTGCTACCGCCAGCGGCCCGTTTGTTAATTCCCAGAGTGACAGACAGTTGGGAATGAGGTGGGTGTCAAACCTATGTTTACATTTGCTGTTTTTCTCTCCAGACCTCGTCTCTCTCTCTGAGGGGGATCCTGCAGCTTCTGCGCCAGGACACCGCTAACTCCCCGCGCCGCAGGCGCCGGCCCCGCTTCGTCCGCCGGGCTGTCCGTCGCATGAGGAGGTGGGGCCTGATCCCCAGAACCTCCTCGCGGCCGGCTCAGGCGTCGGGCTCCGGCCAGCAGCCCACGGACCCGCCCCTCGGTGGCCAGCCGACGTCCACGGGCTCCTCGTTGGCCGTGGAGGCCGTCAATCAGCCGGTGCCTCAGAAACTGGGCCTGCTGGCTCAGGCGGAGCAGCAGCAGCAGCAGCAGCCGTCCTCCTCGCCAACTCCTCCTCCTCCTCCTTCCCCCCTGGCCCCGCCCCCTCCTCCCTACGCGCCCCCAATGCCGGCCACGCCCCCCGTGGCCGTCCCCCCCTGCAGCCCCTCCCTGGCCTCCATCTTCCACACATTGGGCCTGAGCTTGTCCCTCTTCAGGGCCTCCCCCTCCGCCTCCCCCACCAACTCCATGCCCCTCTCCGCCTCCCCCACCTCCTCCTCCTCCTCCTCGGACGACGAGGTGCTGCTCATCCCTCTGTCGGAGGACAACACCTCAGAGGAAGACGTGCCCATGCTCACCTGAGAGACCCTCCCCCCCACCCCTCCACCCCCGCTGCCCCCAACCCAACCCGCTGCAGTCATTCTGCGTTGGTTTAACACCAGAAAGGCCGTACAAAACGTTTTAACAGAACTTTATTTTTTTGTATGATTTTAATTTCATAACTCATAGCATTCATTTTAGTTGTCGTTTTTCATTCATTCCTAAGTGTCGACGTTCTGTTTAAAACCTTTTGGATGAATGAGTGAATGACCACGTCGCGCTTCAGCAGCTCGTCGTCCACATTTCGTCATTGTCATTGACGTGAGCCGGTGAAGCAGTCGACCGATTTTTGGGACGCTTTAGGCTCTTTAGGTTACACATTTGACGAGTGCCCCGGCCTGGCTAGTGTTAAAACGGGAGCGGGGCAGGGCTTGGTGCGGCCCCGCGCCGTGCGAGTCTGGTGCCTTTCTTTTCTTTTGTTCAATCCCTTAGCGTCGGATATGCTCGACTTCACGGAATCTATTATTTGATTGGTTGGTTGATTTTTTTATTTTTTAACATTTCTGAATCCTGCTTGGAAAAAGTGTGTGTGTGTGTGTGTGTGCGTGTGTGCGTGTGTGAGAGAGACTGAATGCTCGTGTGTGTGTGTGTGTGTGTGTGTGTGCGTGTGTGAGAGAGACTGAATGCTCGTGTGTGTGTGTGTGTGTGTGTGTGTGTGTGTGCGCGTGTGTGAGAGAGACTGAATGCTCGTGTGCAAGAGTGTATGCACATTGGTCGTGCACTTATCCACGCCAGGCTGTAATTTGAAGGAGGTAAAACTTTGCACAGAATTGTATACCCTCGCTCCCTTCTAAGGCTACTGTCGAATTGAACGATTAAAATCTTTTTATTTATAAGACTACACGCTATTAATGAGATTAAGATTGTTGCGTTAATACGACCGCATATGTTTAAATGCATGTGCATTTAAATGTTTTAGAAGTCTTAGCTAGACAGTGGAGTGTGTTTTTGTAGATCGTGATTTGTCTCCACTTGTGCCACTAGCATAAAGGTATCACACATATCTTAGAGAGCAATGATTTCCTCCCCCCTATTCAAGTGCCTTATGGAGGGGTTTCCTGTATGGCTCAAGGAAATCCAAATGAGGAAAATGCTGCACATGGATGAGGCACACTTACCGCATGCACGGGTCAAGCCAAATGTCTTTCATTAAATGATCATGGTAGCGCATGTCTATTTCACAAGCTGGCAATAATGTGTCAGGGAACCCCCCCCACCCTCACCACCACCACTTCCATTTTGGCAACAACGCTGTTTCTGTGTACCCGAGTGTGTGTGTGTGTGTGTGTGTGTGTGTGTGTGTGTGTATGTGTCTTCCGGGATACGCAGGGGCACGATTCCAGTATGATGTATGGGGTGTATATTTAAAAAAAAAAATTATAACAAATGTGTCAAAAGACGCTCTCCGGTTCGTGCCTGAGATCGGCTCAGGCGTGCATTTAGTGCCAGAGGCCAAGCGGTGACATCCCAATAAATGTTGACTTGAAACTCCACCCTCTCACAGGAACATAGATCATATCCAACAGGAAATTAAGCAACCCGTAGTGTGCCATTTGTATTCTTGTATCTTGATTTTGTTTCTTTTTTTCTTTTTTTTTTTCTTCTTTTAATTGATGTGTTTACCTTGCTTTGTTGAATGTATTAGTGTCGACAAATAGTTGGAAGTTTTTAACTTGCAATGTAATGGGGTAAGGGAGAGTTATTTTGTGATTTGTTAGGGTCAAATTCACTGTACATAAGTAAAGATATGGTTGAGATAAACAATTTGCACTTTTACTCAGTGTGGTGTATATGATTTTGTTAGTGCTGGCAGTGGCTGTGGTTCTACGCCATTTCAACTTGGGGGAGGGGGGGCAAGCTGGGGCAAGTTGTACCGTTAGTGGGTCAGTTACATTAGACAACAGACAAATTGACATTTCAGACTTCGCATTGGGTGGGGTCACAAGGGGGTCACAAGCTTGATGACACATGGGCACTGCCCCCCTCCTTCCAATGAAACCCCGCCCAAGTGGTGGGTGAGGTTTGTTGAGAAGAACACAAGTAACATTAAGAGCAGAACCCGTTTTTTTGAGGGGGAGGGGGGGGGGGATTGGGGGCATTGTCCATTGTCCATTGTATTCAAGTTGAGAGAGACGGTCAAGACTCGGAAGCTAATTCATTGGACGACGTAAGGGAACGATAGATAGTATTTATAGTAGGCTATTGGGTGGGGTGGCGCTCGATCAAGTGCGCACGACACGCACACAATGTAGGCTACACGAGAGGACTCGAGGGTCTCAGTTACCACTGTAGGACTGTTGGTAACAATACAGAAGGACAATAGGAACAAATACTTAACAGCTCAGGTCCTAGCGCCGTTCGATTAGGCTATGTGACCTCAAGTATAAAACCGCATTCGTGGATTATTTTGGACCAGTTTTGGACCCAATGTGCACTACCGCATTTTAGTAGCCTACACATACAATCCCTGCTATCAATAACCCCTAAGCATACCGGAGGGAAAAAAATGTCCGGTCGAGGTTAAAAGGTCGGTATTAACAGAATATATTTTCGCAAGCCTGTTCAGCGTCTCGTTTACAACAACTTTTAAACACAAGTCCAAAATGTCGTCGTCCAAATTCATGTAGATTCGTGATCGTTGCAAAACGTTCGCATCATATTTGTCACATAGCCTACAGTTTGGGATTGTTTTTAACACAACACATCTAACGCGGTAAGTTAGTCATGGTTCCTGTTATGGTTTTCAGATGTGTTCCAGATGGTGCCGCGGCTGTAATTATGGCTTCACCTCCGTGGCAGAGACTATGGGTGGGGGTGCTGTTAGTGGCGGCGGCTCAGCTCCCAGGGGCGCAGGAGAAGTGCATCTTTGATGAGGTGCAGTCTGAAGTCAGGGTGGTCAACGCCCCACCCATCCGCTCAGACGGCCCACCCAGGGCGAACCCACAGTCCTCTAGTGTGTACGATGCCCCTAAAGACAATCGCCCGGTTCCGAGGTCTTTACCTCCCGGTGTCTCGACGCTGAGGCGGAGGATGAAACTGACGGAGCGAGTCCCGCCCTCTTTTTCCGCACAGCCAATAAGAATCCGGACCTGGGTTCCAAGGGAGAGCCCCGTTCAATCAGCGGCCGAGAGAAAAAAACTGGAGCCAGCGGTTGAAGAGGCCGTTGGAATAGTATCTTCCTTGTTGTCAGGTAAAAGATAAATAAAATAACTGATTCATTTAATTATTATATAAATATATATATATATATATATATATATAATATAAATAAGGTATAATCCTCAATTGTTTTATAGCACCCACAAAACCCTACACAACTGTCTAAAACTGTGTGGGTGGCTGTAGGGTGAGGGGTGGAGATCAGCGTAAGCATATGAAAGCTTTTGGAGGGGGGGGGGGGGTAGTGAGGAGTGCAAGACACACAGTGAATTTCAAACCAAAACGACAATCTGTTTCTTAACTGCAAGTACAATACCCAAACTGAGGGCTCCTCCTTTAAAGGCCTTAGCGATGACCATTTTCCCTAACGGTTCCTACAGTCAACAGGGTTCCTAGTCGTTTGTTACTCAGCAGAGATGTCCGTAAGTATTGCAAGTTCGTATGGAGGAATGCGAGTGCTGTAAACTACAACAGGTACGTGTTTGTGTGGCTAAATTGGACCCGGTTGTCTTAAAAAAAACTGTTAATACGCATGTAATTCATACAGCAGTAGTTGTGTGTTACAAAAGATATAGGACATTAAGAGCAAGGCATTCTAATAAATAAAATACTTTTTTTTGCACATGATGTTTATTTATATCCACTATCAGGGCAATATCTTAGTAAATAATGTGCTGTAATATTATGGTATTTTAGGTGTGGCAGAGCCAATGACAACTACAGGACTGAAACGTGCCTTGATATCATTGTGAGTATTCAGTTCAGATTCAGATTTATTGTAGCCTCGGCTGAGTAAAAATGATATACTAGCCTACTGATTTGTTTTTACTCCTTTTTAAATAGTACCTACTTTAAATAGTTTACAGACTGAGTACTGTAAAAGTACTGTAGCCTACACCCAGAAATATACAAAACCTTATTTTGCCACCATTTACTAATTTCCATGCACAGATTCCCGATGATCACTTGGGCGGATGCGATGTGTACCCGGAACCGGATTCACCAATCAGGACTGTGCTCCGGCGCGAAGGGGCAGGGCTTACTGACACAGACTTTCTGCTTTACCTCCATGTAGACAACACTGACAAGTGCAGAGCTGAGGTGGCAATTCTCATGCCCATAAAATCAACACACAACAATCCATACATTTTAGTTCATACGTCTTACAAGCATAATTTTTAAATAATAATGTATATACTTGTGACATCAAACCCTATTATTGTTGTATAGAAATTACTTAAAGTTGCCTTAAGCAATGTTTTAGACTAAATAAGGACTTTGTATACATAAAAAATAAATATTTATTTTCTTCAATATGTAGGCCTACACTCAATTGAGATGTGTCGACAACTCTTTAGCTACAGAGGGTCCCTCTTTTGCACTGCTGCATCGATGCCACTAGATGGCAGCATAACCTCTAAAAAGTTTTCAGGGGATAAATGCTTACGCTAACTAAAAGCCACAATCTTTTAAGCGATCACTCCATACTTCCTTTGCAGCCCAGTGTGCTAGCCTATGCCTTTCACTGCCAGACTGACCTCCAGGGGCGCCCTCTGGCTGGTGTGGTGGTCATCTGCAGGGACAGACTAAGGGGGGAGGGGTACAGTCACCTGAACACCGTACAGGTAAGGTTTATTGGCTAGACGCATGGCTCTGGGTTAGACACTCTTACAAAATGACTAATAGTTAATGGGTTATAATAACACGACTAATGAGAAACGTCAAGTGACGTTTTACACCCAAACACACTGCACATGCGATTTATAGTTTGGCAATATACATTTTGGAATGTATCTGTTAGTAGTTTATCAGTGTTTCATAACTATGTAAACTTGGAAGTTGCAAAGAACCGGTGCACAAACTGAGACAGTTAGAAAGGCAGGACACGTCCTGACGGATGTTTGTATTCATTTGTTTTGTCAGACTCTCATCCACGAGCTGTTTCACGTGCTTGGCTTCTCGAAAGAACTCTTCAACACCTGGAAAGACTGTTCCTCCACAACGCAAGGTTTTTAAACAGATTGCATAGCATCATTTCATACACACACCTGATGTATCATCTTACATGCAACGACTTTGTTAGGTCACTCTACATCTGCGAAGGGGAACTGTTTATATCTTGTATGTTGTCGTCGCATTGTGTTTTCCTGCTCTGTCCCGCTATCGCCCCCTAGTGGGCGTGGGCTGTTCACCGCGGGGGAAGGTGGCACACGCTGACAGCTCGGGCCAGGTGAGGATCTACACACAGTCTGTCATATCAGCACTGCAGAGCCACCTGGGATCGACAGACCCCGAGCTGGGAGGACCTCTAGAAAACCAGGTACTGACCCGTCACACACACACACACACACACACACACACAATTCTTACAGTTTAAATAAGTTTAAAATAATTAAAGTTGAAATTTAATTAAAAAAAAAAATTCTGCTAGATAGGCACTAAGAATGTTGAGCACTTTGTAGTTAGCAATTATTGACTGTTTGAAGAGTGATAATTTTAGATTATTGTAAATATTAATTGTTTTGAGGATCGAATGATACACTTTACAGTAATGTTGTGCAAATTAATAGGTGAAGTAATTTTCGCTACTAATTGTAAGTCGCTTTGGATAAAAGCGTCTGATAAATGCTTAAATGTAAATAATGAAGAGCTCCCTCCAAACACACACGATTAAATGCTCATAACGTGTAGTGTTATTAATCGGCCACTGGGGGCACCTAAATACTTGCAGAATATTTACATTTACCCCGATCTCATCACTTCTGTCACGCTCCCTCACCATATTAACTACATCAATGACGTAATATATATGTCTTATTTCGCTGTCTGGTTCGCTGTCTGGTTCTCTCCTCCCAGGACGCGGGTCCGCAGGGCGTGTCCTCTCACTGGGAGTCCCGGGTCCTGCAGGGCTCCATCATGGCGGCCGTGCTGCTGGCCGACCCCGCCGCGGTCCGCGTCGACCCGGTCACCCTGGCCGCCCTGCGGGACACGGGCTGGTACGCGGTGCGCCGCGGCCGGGCACAGGGCCTCGTCTGGGGGAAGGGTAAACGGCACGCTCGTGCTAGCTTGAGTGGACGCGGTTAGCGGGGCTGACGTCACGGAGGCACAGCAGCTGCTCCTTGTTTGTGTGTTTGCCAGGGCGGAGGAAAGTACCGTGATGAATGCTTGTGTCGCCGCAGGTCAAGGAACCCAGTTCGGCTCCCTGTTAACGTGCCTGGATAACGCTGCTTCCTTTTTCTGTACTGGCAGGTGGGGTTTGTTGCTCTATGATCAAACCCGTGACTCACGTTTACAAGAAGGGTATTGTGATTTTATATTTCCTTTATCCTCAGTGGACTTGGGTGTCATTACCTTCATCTCCACAAGGGGGAGTGCCAGACTGATAAATACTTGGAGGGGTGCAGGATGTACAAACCTCTCAAGAATGGCGTGAGTTACCCGCCATGTTGAATGCATTTTTAAATGAGTTATTAAGCCCCATCCAAAATCAATTTGTTATGGGAAAAGGTGGCCATTTCTCTGTGATTTCCTCCTGTTTTCCATCTATTCCTGCCCTACAGAGTGAGTGTTGGCATGAGGAGAATATAAAGTGGTCGGCAGAAAAAGACACAAGTGGAGAGGTCTATGGGCCAAACAGCCGGTGTTTTTTTTCCAACCTGACCGAAAAGGTATGCGTGTGTGTGTGTGTCCATGCCAATTGATATGTAATATAAATACATATATATAAATAATAATACTCTTGCCCCACAGAACAACAACCAGAACCAGTCTGAGTCTGTCGTGGGTCGTTGTTACAGACACAGGTGTATTGGTCCCAACAGGTACCAGATTCAGCTGTCCGGTTCACAGTGGATGGACTGTCCAGCAGGGGGCGCAGTTCAGGTAGCCTAACCACACTGGGTAGATATGATTGTATATTGCTATGGGGGGGGGTTACAGACCACATCTTTGTAATCATGTATTGATACGGGCACCCGGTTTACTTTCACTTTCGTTTGCACTATCATCTATTGGTATTAGCTCCCTGTTAACTTTCACTTTCGTTTTGACCCGCAGGTTCCTGGTTATCAGGGTGCAGTCTTCTGCCCTGACGGGAGGTTATGTCAGTTCAGCGATGTCGCTCCTGCCTCCAACGCCCCGGTCCCTGTAGCCTCCACCGTGGGGCCCCTAGCGTCCACAAGGCAAGTCCCTGTTCTAAACCTCTTCCTTTCAACACCACCACTCTGTAGGAGAAATAGGTATGAACACCATTGGGGGGAAAAATGTACACGCACACATTCTGTTGAGTTGTTTTCCCATTTCTCTGGTACAGTGAGTCCCGTCACATCCCAACCTCCGCTCTGGACGAGGCCTGGCCTCCTGTTCAGCTCCCAGACGAACCCCGAGCCCCTCCTCGGCCCGCCATAGGCGCGGTCCTCTCTACTGCGGCCGTTGTCTCTCTGGTGGCTGCTGCAGTGGCGACCAATAGGAAGTGTCGCTCCAGAACAAGAGTTCACGCAATCCCAGAGGACCCCGACGGGCTGCAGTGAAAGTACTGATACTTTTGTGTGTGTGTGTGTGAGTGTGAGTGTGTGTGTTCGCTGTCTGCCTGTTCATGCGTGTCTGTGTGACGGCAGCCTAATAAATTAGCCTTTTTGCCTTTTTGTCGAGAACATCTGACACATACTAAAATGTATTGTTTTTTTTACCCAGTGTTGTTCAGAGCCGTTTTGTGTGTGCAGGCCTACAGCAACATTATCTCATGCTAACCCATAATAAAGTGTGTGCCTATTCAGAGCCATTTAGCTACACAAACAACAAGACAAGTCACATTCCATTGTAATGTTTGTTTCCGGAATAGAATGCACCTTAACAAGCTGTCAAAGTTCACAACATATTTTTATCCGTTAACCCAAATGTATGAGGCCATATGGACAAAGTTTTCCAATATGAAACATCACCTGATAATTATCACACTAGACTGGCCCTCAGTAGGCTACCGTCATCAATAGTGATTTTACCATTTTAATATCGTATCGCGAGATAAGCTATACATAAAGTGAGGTTTGCGTGTCTCAAAAGGGCATCATAATGAAGCCATAGGCTACTATAGGCTAGCCTAAGGGAATACCCTAAACGACGCCACTAACTAATGAAGAAGAGAGAATTTAAAATAACAACAAAAAATTCTCTTTTCATCAGGCTATAGGTACAATCTGCCTTACAATCAAATTCGTCATCTCCTTTAGCGAACTTGAGTTTTGTCCTGGCGATCATAACTCTTGCGTTGCCATTTCGTGTTAATCTGTATCAAGGAGTTTATATTGTTTATATCTTTATTGCCTCGTTCATTACACAGAGTAGATGAGAGTCACGATTATTAGTCTTACAGTGTCGCTGTATACCCGCCTTTACAATAAATCATGTGACTGCTATAAGGGCTGGTGCGCTTGTGTTAAAAAAATAAATAAATAAATAAATAACCTATAAGCATGAAGATGTTTTCTTATAAATATAATTGGTCTTTAACGATTGCCAAATGAATGCCATTCAGTATCGACTGAAGTTCCGTTTCATCGGGCCACCCACGAATAATGTTCCAATTGGTTCCATTCACCTTCTCGTCATAGAGGTTTGGCGTGGTGGTGTAAAACAAGGACGTTGCAACTAGAATCGTCTAACTTTCGTGGAGGGATCTGCACTTTAAAAGGTAATAGCCTTACAGACTATTGCTTAGGCTATTTATACCTATATAGCTACACTAGCATTGGTCTGTTGTTTATAATGTGCTTTTGTCGCTATACATGGTAGCCTAATTCAAAACGGAACAGACACGACCCGGGAAGATGATCCAGGTTGTGATTCATGGATACACAGGCAAACCACATACCGTAGATGTGTGCGATACAGAACAGCAGCTCCAAAAAATCACAGTAGCGGACCTGAAAAAAAGAATTTGTGGGAAACTATCATTGAGCACAGGTAAGACATATATCGAGTCATGATAGTCCTGGAAACAGAGAACCGGAAAGGTTTATGTTTAAATTATCTCTTCTTAATTAGTGGCGTCGTTTAGGCTATTTCCATAGGCTAGCCTATAGTTGCCTATATGGCTTAATTATGATGCCCTTTCGAGACACGCAAACCTGACTTTATGTAGCCTATCGCTAATCTCGCGATATATTAGAATAGTAAAATAACTGTTGATGAAGGTAGCCTACTATGTAGTCTTGTGTGATAATTATCAGTAGATGTTTCATATTGCAAAACTTTGTCCATATGGCCTCATACATTTGGGTTTACGGATAGAAATATGTTGTGAACTTTGACAGCTTGTTAAGGTGCATTCTATTCCGGAAACAAACATTACAATGGAATATGGCTTGTCTTGTTTGTGTAGCTAATGGCTCTGAACAAAACTGCTCTGAACAACACTGGGTAAAAAACAATACTTTTTAATATTTTCACATCTATCTATCTATCTATCTCATACTGAATAAATCCCCCTATATCAAATTATTTAAGTTGACATTCGTTGTTCAATATTAGGGTAGGCTATACGTAGACTCACCCCAGCAAACTGCTGGGGGAAAATAACGAAACAACAAACCATTAAGTTGTTTTGTCAAATCCAAATAAAATAAAAAAAGAATGTTCTGTTGAAATCTATAGAAATTATAACCAACCCGAGTTAGCCAAATTAGGGCTTTGCATTTTTGTCCCAATAGCCTGGTTCGATTGATGCTGAGGAGGGTGCACGAACTCGAAAAATATTGCCATATGTTAGGATTTAATCAAGAACAGACTCCGTTTAATTTGTATTGTATTTAGGCTATTAATCAAGTGGGGGGAAAATCGAAATCACGAAGAAAACAATTTTGTTGTGGCGAGAGATAATAAAAGGCTAACCACCAAGAACAGACAACATGTAAAACCATGCATTGGGTTTCTTATGTAAATCATTTGTTTCAAATGTCTTTCATTTAAATTACTATGCCTATTGGACTTGGCCTATTTGTGGGGTTTGATAAAGTCACTTGATTATTATATTCATTTATAGGTAAAATGAATAGCACCACCACCAACAGGCTGCATATAAAGTATTGTCACAAACCGACAACTCAAGTGCTCATTCTCTTTTACAGATGTTGTGTTTGGGCTGTCATTCTCAGGATATGATCTGGAGGATAAATCTACTCTGTCCTCCTATGGAATACAACACAGATCCATCATCCATCTAACAGTAGCTCTGCCTGGGGGCACCAAGTGAATGATCACGGATAGCCTAGGTTGTATAGCCTATTTGGGGCTATATCGCTTTGGATAAAAGCTTTTATTGCTTTGGATAAAAGCGTCTGCTAAATGACCTAATTGCAATTAACTGTAAGCGTTAGCATGGATCAACGTATAAATGTTCATGATCTTTGTCTGCTAAAGTCATGTTAAGAAATAAAACTCGAACAGCCACCTCGGTATTTCAGTGTCGTTATCTGAAACATGTATTGGCTTTATTGTCTCAATTGTTTTATTGTTTGTTTCATTGTGAATGTGACGTAGGCTATGCCTTTCTGTCAACATATTAAAAAGTATTGTTTTTTACCCAGTGTTGTTCAGAGCAGTTCTGTGTGCGCAGGCCTACAACAATATTATCTCATGCTAACCCATAATAAAGTGCGTGCCTATTCAGAGCCAAGTAGCTACACAAACAAGACAAGCCATATTCCATTGTAATGTTTGTTTCGAGAATAGAGAATAGAGAAAAGTTCACAACATATTTCTATCCATAAACCCAAATGTATGAGGCCATATGGCCAAAGTTGATGTAGCGACCTCTTGCTGGCTCTCACAGTTGATATGTTACTGACTGCAGCTTTAAGCTTGAGTTTGATGGTGTTTGCTCTTTAGTAACTCGGCCACATTTCTTGTGGCAAGCAGATTGGTTTCATATTTATCCAAAAATCTTTTAGTGGAAATACCAAGAGGACATTTTTAGGACACATTGTATATTGAAGTTAAATGACAGATTGTGTGAATGGCCCCATTCCCACAGATTGTCTTTATAGACAATCAAAATCATGAAGTAATTGAGAAATGAGCGTGGCGATGGGTATAGTCACCACACAAATGTATGCTTAACTAAAACCTGTGACCTATATTGAGGAGCCCACTGAATTATTTTTAGAAATGTGTTTATTTGGGTTCACACATGTTATTGTCTAATTCACCAAAACACATTCGTAAATTCAGAGCACAAGTACAATGATGAAAAAGCCTATACTCTTTTTTGCAATGCAAAACACCATCTGACAATAATCTGCAAATCAACAGAAAAATACAGAAATTGCTATAGCTTACTTTCTCTTCCACGCTGGAACAGAGGTTTGTCTAGGCGCGACACCACTGGAGCACGGACCAAAATAATCAGGCTTTACCTTTCTACATTCAGTTGTGAGTTTGAGGCAAACGAAACAGAACTCAACCTTACATCGGGCACATGTGATGTTTTTGCAGCCGGTTGTGTCGTGTTGAACCCTGAGGCCACATGTGGGACAGAGCCTTATAGAAGGGCAGTCTGTGACCCCCTTTACCATTTTAAAGGTGATTACACTGCATGTTCTCAATATTTCCAGGTCTTGGTTGACACAGCCCTCGTTGCCACAGCGCTCGGAGGCTGGAGCTGGACCCACCCATTCCTTCATACACTGCCAGCAGAAGTCAAAGGCCTTTTTGTTGATGGACTTGCAAACTGTGCAACAGACACACAGATTGGAGAGGCTTTTCCTCTCCACGCATGACTTGCAGGCTGGACACTGATAGATAAAACCAAGGGAAATTAGCAGACACTTTTGTCCAAACCCACTAACAGCGAGCGCAGTTACAAGGAGTCAACCACCTTCGGGGGCTATCCTGCCCCCTGTAGTTTAACTTATTTATACATGTATTTATTATCAACATCATCATCTTATGAATATGAGACACTTACTGTTCTTTTGTCACTGTATTTCTTTGCATAATTGTCAGCCATGGTCAACTCAAATTCCCTTTTTTCTTCGATGGTTAGGAGAGCCATCTTGCGAACTTCCTCGTAGGGCCACTCAGAATTACAGGTTTTGTTTGTCTCCTTCTTTGTTAAAGGACACAGGAATTTGTACTCACCCTGAAATGAAATAGTAGATAGGTCTAAATGAGATGTCTATTTAGTATCCGTAGCAACATTCATCTTTGTGACCGTGTATAGGTCTATGTCTATAGCGTATGTATTTTGTGATGAATACCTTGTCTTTAAGTAACCAGCGACAGTACTTCGTGAGAGACATCGGAGTGACGACATGACCACACGACATCACTGCTTTTGGAGACTGAAACTCCTCGCACTCGACTGGTACACAAAGTAAAACCATCACCTTCAAAAGTGATTCTACCAATATGTTACAATGCAAAGTTAAACAATCGCGAGATAAGCGATACAGACTAAAGTTTGCGTGTCTCAAAAAAGTTTCACAATTAAGCCATAGCCTACTAGGCTACAGAAATAAATAACGCAAACTTTATCTTGATGAAGAAAAATAAAATCTATGTTGCTGTTTTTATCAGGCTGGGATGGGCTACTTACAATCTAATTCGTCATCTCCTTCAACGAATTTGAAAGTTTTGTCTTGGCGATCATAACTCTTCGGCTTGGTTGCCATTTTCTGTTAAGCTGTATCAAGTAGGCTAGTTAATATGAACTGTTGGTATCTTCACTGCCTCTTTTATCAGGCTACATAGAGACGAGTCACGATTATTAGTCTCTCAGTCTACCGCCTTTACAGTAAATCATGTGACCTCCTGTCACAGACAGGAATATGTGGCTGGTGAGCTTATGTTAAAATAAACTTTTATTTAAATGATAAAACGTTAAAAAAAGATTCTTTATCAAAAATGGTTCAAATATGAATTAGAACTTGTGCTAACCGATTGCACTCTGTCCTTCTATGGAATACAACACCGAGCCATCATCCATTTACCAGTAGCTCTGCCTCGGGGCATCAAGGCTCCGTGTGTAGTAACCTATGTGTATTTTCTGACCATGAAGGTGTGTCAATAATGCGTGTTGGTGGTGGCCTGCATCTGAATCCGAAAGTCACTGTGCTTAGCTCAATTATATCTGCCTGATTTTAGTTTGTATTATTCCGATGATAAAAAGTAAACGGTTAACTAACAGCTGGACTATAGAGCTAGCATTTATTTTTGTGATAACCAGGTCGAAATATGTGGAACTAAAAACAGCAGAAAGACCACACAGGTAGAACGTGCACTATTTATAAGATCGGCTATTGATAGTAGCCTATGATGTGTGTTTGTTATTCAGTCTAGCCTTTTAGATTTTTACATCGTGTCTTGCAATTCACGGCCATTCTTGATCGACGAAAATAAAAACTAGTAACAAAACTTGCGGAGGCGCCATAACTTTTGGTTTAGGATTAAGCGACATATTAAGACAACTATCTGTTTGAAGGTAAAATGAAAGTAAAACCTATCTCTCTCTTGCTCTCTCTCTCTCTCTCTCTCTGCTCAGTCATGTCCTCAAGAAAGAAGAAGAAAGGTCACACGGCATATTCCCCGGGCACTGGTTCAAACAGTCACGGTAAAGTAGCCCATTGAGCGGTCTATATATTTACTTCACCTTCTGCAATCTAGCTGTAGCCTAATGTAATTGTGGAATCTGCTTCTTTCAAAAGCTAATCCGTCACAGAAGTCTGCTTACAACGGCTTGCACAACCAAGGTGCCACTTGCTACCTAAACAGTGTTCTACAAGTTCTCTTCATGACAAAGGAGATCGGAGACAGGTAGGCCTATGGTTGGAGGACTTTAAAAAGGTCCACTAAGCGTTTTCCCCCGACAGCAAAGGTTATTAGCCTACTGACGGCTACTGGTGTGAATGCAGCTGTATTGGTGACCAATGATGGTACTGCAGCCAATTTAATGTGAGTGAGTTCGAACTCACTCACTGGAGCTTTTAGAGTTGGGATTGAACTGGGAGCGGGTATGGGTCTATTAGCCTACTAGTATAAGAATCATCCCCACCACATTTTTATATTAGGTTCATTGCGGTCTGTTGTTGAACGTGGTTTGTGGCCTATGGATGTATGTAAAATAGGCCTATAGGCCTATAGCTGTTGTTCTGTATCTGCAGTGGGAAATGAAGTACCTGATACCAAAAGCAAGTAGAGTCGAGTCAAGAATCTATTTGAATCTCCATCTCACTTGAGTGTTGTTTAAAATATATTCAAGATAGTAGGCCATATACATTTGTATGTACAGTACATCAAATGTTTTGTTGCTTGTTGAATAAAACATTGCTTAGTGGACCTTTTTAAATATGGACAAATAAACAACAATTTAAGTGTGAGTTGTTTTTGTGTTGTTTAACAGTTTCACTACTACACATTTCCATTATAGGTTAGATTTGCAAAACCCAACAGACAAAAGTCTAACCGAATTATTTTGGAGGTTGAATACACAAAACGCTCGATCAGGAAGTGTCACAGAAGCATTCGGAATTAAAGATGGTAAATTTTAAAAGAAGCACATAATTCCACTGCCATATATGACAAACTAGTAGATTGGTCATGTTTGTTTGTATAATAATAATAATAATAATAATAATAATAATAATGATAATGGATCGTTTTATGTGCAGTTAATAAACAATGTGATGCAGCTGAATGCTTAGAAATCATTTTACGTATGGTCAGCCCTGAGGTGTCTGAGGTAAGCACTCAATAAATCTTCTGTTTACTTCTTGAACATTTAGCGAGACATAACTTACCAGACTTGTATATCCATAGGTTTTCAAGGGACATCTACAGAACAAAATCGAATGCTCAATATGTCACTGTGTCAATGAAGATAAAAGTTTATTTTGGACTCTCCCTCTGTCAATACCAGACGATCAACCCTACAGTGTGGTAAGCGGTAGGCCTAAACATTTTTTATTAATTGGTATTTGGAATCCCTTTCAGAATTTATAACCCCAGCGATTCGTTTTTTACAGGAAGAAAGCTTTAAAATGTATTTCCAGCCTCAGTCCCTCAGCGGAGACAATGAGATGTACTGTGATAAATGTAAAAAAAAAACAGAGACAACCATTGTAAGTTTTGACATTTGAGTCATTTTATGTTTTTTTTTCCAGTTTGTCAAACTGTTTTCTGAATTCAACATGATATTTAAAATTAGCCCTTTGACATCACAATATGACAAAAATCTAAATGGCTTGCTTTAGCCTACACCATTTGACAGCAGTAGAGAAATGTTTAACTTTCCTGATATTTTAGCCTGGTTAAAACTATCCTGATTTTCATCAGTCAGGTGCCTTCAGTAGCGAGACTAAACTTTCGCCTGACAAACGGTTCTCAAGAATAATCATAATGAAAATCGTAAAAGTGCCGTATGGAAAATCGAAGTTTTTGGCTAATGACCTTTTTAAATTATAAAAAAAAATGTCTTAATCACGTTTCTCAAGGTTTGTGCTTTGGAGGGTCCTCAGATTTTGACCCTGCTCATCAAAAGGTTTTACTACGACTACAACAGCAGGTCAAATGTCAAAAATAACTGCCTGGCGGCTGTGCCCCGCACTTTACAGGGACTGGTAAGGTGTTGCGCAGGATGTGTGTGTTTGCTTTATTGAATTGTCAGGGATTTGTTGTTTTGTTACTGTCTTAATATTCTTCATTGCATGGCTAGAATGTGAAATATGAACTCTATGCAATGGTGAACCACTCTGGGGACGCGAGAGGGGGGCATTACACTGCCACCGTGAAATCCATCCACAACCAAACCTGGTATGTGTTTGATGACTTGAGCGTCTACAAGGTAAGACCATGTCTTTATCCCGTCTCTATTACAAGATATTTCACACTATATCTACATCAATTAAAAATGATATATTCCATTCATTTAGGCACAACCGCAGCCTTTTGAAAAAGATGGGACATATAAGTATGTCAGATACATTTAATTCGGTTAATTGTCTGTTTTCAAAGAGATCAATGATATCAAGTGACAAATTATAAACAATAAACTGATCTTTTACCAGATGCCGTTGTGCATATCTGCTAATGTACAGAAGAGGTAAGAACATAAAGGAAAACCCTCACACGTTAAGATGGACATTATACTGTATAGACTTGCCAGCACTGATTCATGCTATTTGAATCCAATGTTAAGCCCTGGGGCCTTCTCTCTCTTTCCTAACATCTCCCAGGAGAACACACCGAAGGGAAGCAGGACCAGGACCTGGTGAAACAGTTAAATGTTGGAGAAGGAGAAAAACATAAACGGAGACAGAACAGTAAAAAGGATAAAGGGCAAAGAGAAACACTACTTTCTAGGGAAGGTAGAGCAGAAGAATATTCTGTACACACAGAAAGAGGAAATGAAGGAGAGGAAAGAAAGAGGTTCAAGGACCAGATGGAAGAAACCCCCAGTGTTGGAAAAAGAGGAGATTGTAATAAGAAAGAGAGACAGAATAGTGAAAAGGATAAAGCGCAAAGAGAAACACTAATTTCTAGGGAAGGTAGAGAAGAAGAATATTCTGTACACTCAGGAAGAGGAAATGAAGGAGAGGAAAGAAAGAGATTCAAGGACCAGATGGAAGAAACCCCCAGTGTTGGAAAAAGAGGAGATTGTAATAAGAAAGAGAGACAGAATAGTGAAAAGGATAAAGCGCAAAGAGAAACACTAATTTCTAGGGAAGGTAGAGAAGAAGAATATTCTGTACACTCAGGAAGAGGAAATGAAGGAGAGGAAAGAAAGAGGTTCAAGGACCAGATGGAAGAAACCCCCAGAGTTGGAAAAAGAGGAGAATATCATAAGAAAGAGAGACAAAATAGTAAAAAGGATAGTAATAAGACACGGGATGGTACGAAAGAGGCAAAGAAGTCAAAGAAACAAAAAAAAAAGAAGAGAGGTCATCATAAGAGACAGAAAACAGAAGACATGGAACAGGGTAAAAAACATCTGAAAAAAAGTAAAATCTACAATTGGCTCAAATGTTTGTGCTGTATATCAAAAGAACAGCCTTAAGACCAGTTAATGTAATGTGCATAGCATGCAATATGTTGTCACTGTATATGCAAAGATACACTGTATATGCAAAGATAATAATATACTTTTGACAATGTTGTTGCAATAATGCTGCCAAGTGTGATTACTTCTCAGTTCTCAATTAACTGTATCCATTTTCATAGAACCTAAAATATCTGAATTTCCCACACCTTAAATGGAAAATGTTGGCCACATGGAATATATATAATGCTGTCTACATAATCCTCCTCAAATTCACAATATTGCCAACTAATGTACAGCTACAGATAAGAATTGTATTTCAATCTCCTGATACAATATAAAGTATAAACTCCTAATTTGTTTTTCTAGATGTTTTTACATTAGTGTATGATTGTATGCTCATCTGAGCAGCTAATGTTTTTATCATATTTCTTTTGTGTTTTGCCAACAGGCCTGGTTCCTCGTCCGATCTGCAGGGGTTTATGTTTTAAATGTTCCTTAAGGACACTCTTTGTTTTGTTATGTTTAACTGTAACAATGTTGTTTTTGTGTTATTTCCCCCTGAAATGAACCAGTGCAAAGCTAAACTATTAAAGAGGATCAATTTGTAAATTGTTGTTGAAAATCTATATTTCACTATACCCAATCTATGTTCATTGGAATCTCACATTATGTAGGCCTATTTCCAATAAATTACAATCTACATTTAACTAAGTGGCTTGTCTTAAGTTTGTGCTCAAAAGGACATCACCTGCCTTTCTTTTGAGAATGTTAATTTACATCAAGTAGTTGAAAGGCCATTATATAACCCTATGTTACTAAAATGTGTCAGTTTAAAACACAAGACGTACATTAAGGGTTTTTCTTTTAACTTTAATTGATTTATGATTACATGATCACCACAGACAGACAAGAATGACAGAATATTTACAATATGTTAGATTAAAATGCCATATTACACCAAGATATGCATGTTGGAGGGCCTGCTATTGCCATTGACAATGCACTGACATTAGATCCAACTATTCTATCTGTGGACTGTATGCATTTTAACAAGAAGTTTAATAGATTTAATAGAAGTTATTATGAAGTGATTGGAACTACAGTATTTACCCTTTAAAATGGTTGTCCATAATGTTGGTATTGCTCACATTTAGAGAGTAACTAAACCCCAAAAACATTTTGTTGTTGTTGACAAGTTATTTTTTGGTCCTGTGAATTCCAGTTGATTCGGGTTGAATTCTCAATAAAATTGTATGAAGTGTAAAGAATACATATTTATACTTGTGGGTTTTGCCCATGCCTCCCTCTAACCCCCGTGTGAGCGACAGTGTGGGTTGTGTAGGCGTGTCTTAGCTCCCCTCAGCCTTGTTATTGGTTGAATTGAATCTCGAGAAATTATCGGCGCCACACGGGTATAGCCGTCTGCCTGGGGGCAACGCCGCTGGAACAGAGTTTGTACGGGGAACTGGTCTGGGAACACTCCCGTTTAGGCTTCAGACAGACGAAGCAGAAGTCAACGCGGCAGCGAGGACAGTGAATATTCTTGCAGTGTTTTCTGTTATGCTCCACCTTTAAGCCGCACGTCGGACAGAGGCGGACAGACGGGCAGACAGACGCTCCCTCCACCTCTGGAAGGTCAGTGGTCTTACAGATACGCAGAAGCTCCAGGTCCTTGTTGGTGCAGCCTTCGTTGTCACAGCAGTCAGACCGCGGGGCTTTACCCTTCCACGGCTTCAGGCACTGCCAACAGAACTGGTAGGTCTTTTTCTTATCGGCCGTGCATATGACACACTTGACACACAAGTTGGTGAGATGGCTCCGCTCAACGCAGGTCTTGCACTCAGGGCACTGTTAAGGTGAAGGTATAAAGGAAATAAAGTGGAAATAAAACACAGCAGCAGTCAATATTTATTCTTTCCCACCTGATATACAGTACTGACAAAATATATGCGTACCAAATATCGACAGTGAGTTTTTTTAGCTTACGTTTTTTTCTCCAGACAAACGCTTTTTGGGTTATGTACCAACTATGTCAAAATACTTTGGTCCATATTGGTATTGTCGTGAAATAACACAAAACCAAAAACATGTATTAAGCAGTCCCACATGCAATATGTGAAAATAGATACTACAAACTGATTAGCTAACGAGGGACCACCTACTTGTTGGGTTTCACAGTATTCTGAGGCAGCGAGACGGGCCATGTCCTCCTCAAACTGATGCATCTCTTCGACGGACAAGTCCGCCATCCTGCGTACCTCCTGGTAAGGCCACACAGCATCACACTTTGACTGGTCTCCCTTCAGCGCAGGACACCTGAATGTGTACTGACCCTGAGTGATAGGGGACAGACAGAATAATAGTTCCCCATGAAAATAGATTTGTAAGAGGCTCCTATAGTGCTCTCCTTATGTTATTAAGTCTGTAAGCACACAGTGTTGTTTTAGGACATACAATGTAGGGGTGGGTGAAAACAAACAAACCAAAAAACCCCAATTGATGTTTACAGGTAGAAAACAATATGATCTTTGCTGACACTGAATGGATGTTGCAAATGTTAAGATACTTTCTGGGGAGATTACTTTGCAGAGAAATGCTTCAAAGTTGTGCTTGTAATATTGAAAGAATTAGTGAACTGAATATGTTCCTTCCCAAATATATTTTTTAGTTTATAGTTTTATATATGAGCACATTGTATGTTATTACATCAGTATTCACAGATTATACACTGAATGTTTTTTTGACATATATCAATCAATAGAAAATTGTATAAATAACATATCATGACCTTTAGTATCAGGATCATATTGTGAGATCCTCTCCAATACCCAACCCTAATAAACAGTAATCCGGAACAGACATTTGGGTTCTGGGGGTGCTATAACATGATTAAGGAGGTGTTCCTTTAACTGCGCTTAACTGCCATGAGATAATATACTTGAATTTTAGACATTTTGTGTCTGTATGTCAGTTTTGAGATATGACATAATGGAGGTGTATTAACCTGCTCCAGCAAGTTGCGACACCACCCTGTCAGAGAGTCTGGAGTGGCGGCATGGCCACAGGACATCTCGGCTCGTAGAGATGCAGCGTCACCTGGAGGTAAGGATGTTTATGTCACCTTCAAATACCAAGTTGAGCAATAGTGATAGAATCAGACACCGGTAGATAATAACACTAACTAAGTGATTAGTACATTGGTGAGCTAACTGGAATCCTAACTAAATAAAACAAGAACAATAATAAATTACTTCAGTAAGGACGTGGGTCTTACTTAAAGGGTCGATCTCGTCGTCTCTCTCAACAAACGAGATGGTGGCATCTCTTGGGTCATATCTTTTCTTGACGTTCTCGTGTCCCTGGTCTTCCATTTTCAATTTATCAGCCAGGGGTTCCGATCTTTCTTCATTAATCCGCCCCCCAAATATGTTTATTGGATAGCTGACACAGAGGGTGGGGGAAGTGGGGAACTGGGTAAGGATTTGCTATAAGACACACAAGACTTGATTTGGAAATGAGACTGAGCTATCAATTGAAACCTCGATGTTGTTTGGCTCAACCCTCTCAGCTCTCAGGGAGTTTCCTGTAAATAGAAGTAGGCTAGGCCAATTAAAAACATGAAACAAATACGTCTATCATGGATTGAATGTGATCGTAAATAAACGTTAATACACTACATTTAAGCCAATCTTATTTGTGCTGGCTAAACTAATTGTAAGTCGCTTTGGACAAAAGCGTCTGCTAAATGCTTAAATGTAAATGTAAATGTAATCAGCATATAGAACACGAGTTCAGAACAACTTTGTAATTTTAGGGGGGAAAGCCACAGGCAACAAACCAGGCCTTTTTATTTTTATAAACTCTTTTATTAGGGTACCCCCGAAGCTACCCACTGTCAATATTAGGCAACATTACTTTATCTCATAATTAGAATAGGTGGCGCAACTTACCTTCTTGCAAATTGTTATCAACTCAAAGAGGCCTACTGTGTCGTAGAATGTCACATTTGTAAGACAGCCTAAATAAACTCTTAAACGAACAGTTATATCAGTCCGTCTCAACCCGGAACCTTCAATCCGCCGACTGTAGCTGTGTGATAGACACTGTTTTTTTTAACCGGACAGTCAAAAGTGAAAGTGGATGTTGACGTTTCTAAGCAAACTCATTCGGCGCCAAACAATTTGTTCCAGTAGGCGACACCATAACGGAATCTGGAGCGTTTTTTTTTAACACAATATTGCATAGCCGGCCAAGTTGCCTACGCACACATTATCGCAATATGTGTTCATATACAAGCTCATATACTGACGCTGTATCGAATACGCATTCACGCACTATGTAATATGATCAATTCTAATGTCGTCGGCAGAACTGAAACATTTGAAACACTTACTAGACCACCAGGAAGTCTCAGGTACGCAGCTTTCATAAAGCGTTACGCGCACCTTTCTGATTTAACTGGCCTAGTTAGTGATAATATATACTATGTGTCACACGTTCTTCCTTTTTAGATTATTACGGTTTGAAGAATCAGGGTGCTACATGTTATCTGAACAGCGTGCTTCAAGTGCTGTTCATGACTTTGGATTTCCGGGAGGCTGTGGAACGGTTGGAAAAGCATTTTTTGAAAAGCTTGCTGATTTGTTATGGTTAAGTCGTGTACGATTGTTTTATAACAATTCAATACCACTATAACGATGCCAGAGCCTGTGTGCACACAGAACGTTGGCCTGTCAAGACTGTGATTGTCTCTTTTCGCATCAGGAGTTGATCAAGTGATGCTACCTAACGTTATTGCATGGATTTGTGAACTGGCTGTAAATGATAACTTGTAACCTCTTTCTATAGAAGCAGTGGTGAGAATTCAAAAACCATTGATGCAGAGTTGAAAAGGTTGTTTACCGTTTTGAAGACAAGTACAGCTGACACTCGTGATGTCACAAGAAAACTGAGGATCAAGAACAGTAGGTTTTGATGTGAGACATAGGACATGAAAGAGAAAGATACCATCCAACAGTGATACAGTAACTATTGTGATTCATTCTACTCAAGCAAACGAACAGAGTGACGCTGCCGAATATTTTGAGAAGATCTTAAGACTGTCTAGTCCTGACTCGTCAAAGGTAGGCTGCCAGTGGGAAAACAGTCAATGACAAAGATGTAATCATTAAGTAATGATTAGTTATTGGTGAACTACCATTTAGCACCTGATTCACACGAGTCATTAAGGAGTGCTTTGTTAACATGTTACTGCTAGTTCTGCTAATGTATTATTATGCACGCTTACACTACATATGAAAAATGGTATGGTCCAAAATGAGAGGTTTTATATACTAAATACTAAAATAAATACTCCTGAAAGCATGTGATGATACTAGACCTCCCGTACTACCTTTAAATGACCCAATGCAGCGCTGTGTGCAGGTATTTAAGGGCCAGCTGAGACACCGGACCACATGCTCCAAGTGTCAAAGGTGGAGTGATTTAGAAGGTCTATTTTGGACTTTGCCACTGTCAATGGGAGATTCCCCTCATCAAACCTTCAGAGTGGTAATGTACTAAGTTTTTGTTAGGGTCAAAATCATACCCGTATAGTCATACTGTGTGATATGGGGAGTGTGAGGGATACATATTATACTTTCAGGAGAGTGGTTTTGAGGCGTTTTTCAACCTGTCTGAAGTCAGCGGAGACAACAAGCTGTTCTGCAACAACTGTGGAATTAAAGCTGATTGGACCATTGTGAGTATTCAGAGGGCAGGATGGCCAAAAGGTTGTGGGTTCGATCCCTGACACCCCTGGCCTACCTGTAAGCATTCGTTAGCAAGATGCCTAACCCCTACCTGCTTCTTCATACTTGTATTGTACTCACTGCATGTCCCATGATTAAACTTTCTGCTCAAGAACCATATTTTATTGAATTCAAGAGACTGTAATATTGTATGTAGAGGGAGTACTCGAGGTTTCAAAGGAATAGTTAGGGGATTTTATTTGTTTCTACTCACCTGTTTTTGTTGTTGATAGGTAGATATAATTATAATTAAAGGTCCCCATTTTTCCCCAGTTGTGTGGTCAGTTGTGTTGTGTAAATGGGCTAGAAGAGAGAAAGGTCTGTCCAAATTGTCTGGGTAAAGTTGAAGACGGGCACGAGGTCCATTGTAAACCAGATTTGAACCAGATTTATCTTCTTTTGCTTTGGTCCCCAGAAGTGTAATCTCCTCAAGTCAAGTGCGAGACTATTGTTTTACATTTTAATGCTAAATTGTTTCACAATTCTGGAATCAAACTATTAGTAGTTCCTTAAAGGTCTGGAGTCTGTCACGATTGCACGCTCCGTGCCTCCCGCCCTTGGTTTAATTTTGGACACTATTTAAGTTGGACCAACAGCACTATAGGTGCTGTCGCACTAGCACTAGGTGTTCATTGTTTTGCTGTCAAGCACTGTACTTTGTGTTTTCTTTATTAAATGACGCTTTATGCGCACCCTTATTCCATGCTGGTCTGCGTTGTTCCTCTGGCTCGCGCCTGCACTCGCCTACTCCCCACGCATCGTTACAGAGTCATGCAAACTTAAAGGCAATACCCTTGTTGATTTAACCAAATCTTAACATTGTGTGTGACTATATATTTATAGATGTATGTACTCCATGTCCACAGTGTTTAACTTCCATCTCTTTGTAAACAAGGAATGTGAGATAGCGCATCATCCAGATGTGCTGACCTTGCTTCTCAAGAGATTTCAGTTTGACTATGAAAGAAGATGCTACGTCAAACTCAACTGTGAGGTGGAGGTGCCCCAAACATTATTGATAGCGGTAATTAAAAGCCTGACACAAATATCTTTTATAAAGGAATTCTGCCAACTGTTTTGATATTTATATTTGTAAATTTCGCTATACATTTCTTAAAATGTATAGAGAGTTAACACCAAAGTCAAATTCCTTGTGTATGCGAGTAAACTTGGCCAATAAATCTGATTCTGATTCTGATTTCAGGAATACAATTATTGCCTCTACGCTATTGTGGATCATCACGGTAGTCTAAAAGCAGGTCATTATACTGCAGTTATCAAATCGCATGAAGTTGGCGCGTGGTATCTTTATAATGACTCTGTTGTTTCAAAGGTAAATAAGCCACATTTATTTTATTACTGTAAGCCAAATATTTGGGAGGTGTCGCAGCAAATTCTCATAATCTATGAATGTTTAGTTCATCAAAATGATTGTATACAATTACAGTTTTAATTGGGGTGTTTTATATGTTCTCTGCAGCTCCCAATACCAGAAAGAATTATAAGGTATTTATCTTTCATTCAATTCATTGTTTTATTGAGCATGCATGCTCGTTTCGGTAATATAATTCTCATGCTCATAGTTGAACACTGTCCAGGACAAACTGTATTCTGCCAGGTGAAGATGCTGTATTTTGATGTACTGATGTGCTTCCTTCCCTTGGTTTAGGTCCAACAGAGCTTATCTCCTAATGTACAGAAAAAGTGAGTTTTCAGATTAATATTTACTTCATGATCAATAATATATATTTGTCTTAAAGCTACTAAGCAAGATAACGATAAGCCAATGTTAGCCAAATAATTTCGTTTTATTTATTGACTAAAATGTATGTTTATAGCATATATATATATATCTATCTATATATATATATCTATATACTGTATATATAGATATATATATATATACACACATACACACACACATACATACATACACACATACATACATACATACATACATACAAATGACATTTCTGAAGCAAATGTTTGTCTTGTATTGCATTGCTTGTAATCTATGATATTTGGACTCTATTCTGCACTGATGCGCTGCCGTTAACTTTTAACTTAATTTATTTAATATCCCTTCAGTACATAATAAACATCTACCTAATAAAATATTATATAAAGTAGTAGTGGATTCAAGATGGTGGCCAGTAAACCCTTGTCAGACGATCAACGAAGTTATATAAAACCTGTTTAACGATGACCATGTTGCTTTCTCTTAAAGCGAAGCCACAGTCTTTGGAATGCATGCAACCAACCCAGGTGGATGACGAAGGCAAGGATTCAACCCTGCCTAATCTGCACATGGACGATGCTATTCTCAACGCAAAGCCAAACCTAACAGGTTTGAAAAGTCTACACAAAACAGAGGTTTATGAAAAGGCCAAAGTAGACATAATTACCAATACAACTATTTAAAAAATGAATAATAACTTGGAACAATCAATGAAGACTCCAATCCATGAGGACCACATCTATTGGAAAACGTATCAAAAGATGAGCGAAACAAAGAGATTCCACAATGGTTCCTTATCAAAGGACACTACTGAAACACTAGGGGCACTACAGAGGCCTGCAGGCAGTAACTCACTAAAACTGTCAAGAAGGGAAAAGGCACATTTGGATCCTGGTAAGAATATAACAACAGGAAGTATGAGAGAAAAGAAGAATGATAAGAAAAGAGACCCGCAGAGACCAGCGTGGAAGTAAATTAAAGAAGGGATTTCTTATAATGAACAAAACAATAACTAGACTAGGTCAAGTATTTGATGAGCTTTTTTTTATTGTTTGATTTTACAAAATCTTGCACAAAGCTCATTTGCACTAGGTAAAGTACAGGAACTGTACAGTGTTGTTACACCTAAGTTGAGAATGTGAACATTCTGATTCAGTATTTGTATTTTAAATGGACACTTCTGGATTTGTGTGCAGACTTCCTTTTGTGGCTGAATCCAGAATTACAAAAACTTTGATTTGGTATGCACTTCCTCCTCCTACAGAACTTCTAGGCTATTCTCTAACACTCTAACACTCTAACACTATTCTCTATTCCTCCCCTTACAACTCCCCTTACAACAAATATTTGTGCAAATATGCACAAATATTCAGTGCAAAATTCTGTTTCAAACATAAACTGAGCTGGGGCGGAAACATGGCGTTTTAACACAATCGAGGCGTGCAGCTTTAATATAGACTATCTGCCCTGATATTGACAGATACACGACATGTTTTTTTTGTATTACACTGCTGTACACATCCGTGTCTATAGAGTTTATTAAAGCCTAAATTGCAAAAGTATTCCACAATTGTACAACTTTATTGACGTATGGTTATTACAGTGTTTCATTCCACAGAAATATTTCCAAAATGTGGCATTTAAAAATCTGTGTGTTTAAAGCGACATTATCGATACAATAAAGCACGGGTAGCTCCAGAGACAGCTAGTCTACATGTCTACAGTTCTATTTGTGACAGAGAAAGGGCTATGTCTATACTTATAGATAAAGTTTAGTATAGATATAGTTTGCTTGAAGATATTTTTTCATTTAATTTCTACGCCAGACGGGTATAGAGGTTTGCCTCGGAGCCACTCCGCCACTGCAGGGTATGAAATATGAGCTTGTCTCCAAGCACTGCGGGGTGAGCTTCAGACACACAAAGCAAAACTCGATCTGACAGCGGGGACAGATGATGTTCTTGCACCCGGTCTTGTCGTGCTCCACCCTCTGGCCGCAGGTGGGACAGGCCCGGATGGAGGGGCAGGCGTCCACTCCTTGGACCTCGGTAAGGGAGGTGGTCTTGCAGTTCTTCAGCAGTTCGAGGTTGTGGTTGACGCACCCGTCGTTGTCACAGCGGTCAGAGCGCGGTGCTTGTCCCTCCCACTCCTTCAGACACTGCCAACAGAACTGGTAGAGCTGCTTCTCGTCCGCTATGCAGACCGTGCACTGCACGCATAGGTTGGTGAGGTCCTCTCTCTCCACGTAGCTTTTGCATCCTGGACACTGTTTGGGAGAAACGTTGGCAGCTAAGCATTAGAGGGTACGGGACTTCTACAGTTCCAATTAGGTCATTTAGCAGACGCTTTTATCCAAAGCGACTTACAATTCCATGCTGCTATTACATGGAGCAGGTATAGGGGGTTAGGCATCATGCTCAAGGATGCTTACAGGTAGGAAAACTATGGGTCGCGAACCCACAACCTTCCGTCTGGGAACACCTACACCACTGTCCTGCCCCACTAGTAATGCACCCGTCACATTGTTTCACATTGTCTTTTAATGGAACACAATATTAACACACTCACCGGTTTGAATTCACAGTATTCTGCGGCAGCCAGCCGGGCCATGTTTTCCTCAAAGTGCTGCATCTCCTTGGTCGTCAATACTGCCAGTCTGCGTACCTCTGGGTAAGACCATTTAGCACCACACTGCTGTAGAGTACCTTCTTTTAGGGCAGGGCACTTGAATTGGTACTGGCCCTACAAAAAACGAAGCAAAAGCAGACCTTTACAATCAAAATAAAATAGCCTATTGTATTTAAAGAACAATATTTTTTCAATAATGCAATATATAATTACTGGTAGCCTAAATATTTGGAATAGCAGGCGCACCCACACTAATGGTAAACATTTAGAGAATTGTCTGAATATTTCTAGTGACACATCAGAATATTTTGTTTGCTGGGGGTACAAATAAATAAACGGATGTTTACGGACCGTATTATGACAGAGTATTAGGGACACATTGTAGAAAAATCGTAATATTACAATAACATTAAAATAACATTTAGCCTAAATTTACAACTTTATTCTCGTAATATTAGCCTATGACTTTATTCTCGTATTATTACTACTTCCTGCTCATAATATTACGCGTTACGACTTTATTCTCGAAATCTCATAATTTATTTTCTACCATGTGGCCCTAATACTCCGTCGTCGTACCATACGGCCACATACTTGGCAGATGTTTTTAACACAATCGAACATCAGGATTTTTTTTAGTAGGCTAGTAACACTTGCAAGGAAAGCTGTGCGAACTAGAGGCCGGCTTTGAGTGAGTTTGGTACGGAGGATAAATACCCAGAAGGTGGCAAAAACCTGGCAGCAAACCCCACCTGATCCAACAAGCTGCGGCACCATCCTGTCAGAGACTCCGGTGTGACTGCGTGGCCGCAGGACATCTCTGCTCGGAGACACAAGTCGCCATCTTCTGGAGCTAGCACAAGATTAACCCGTTAGCGTTCGATCAACCAGGATCTGGTTAAGTTTTGTGATGGCTGCACTGAATGAAACAGTCCTATGATGAAAACGGTCACGGTAGTGCGAAACAAGTTGCACAATTCGTTTGACTTTGAGCATTGAGCACAGCAACCAAACTGATTGCTAAATATACAATTATTTCACGCACATCCTAGGTTACAATAAAATGTGAATTTACGAAACTTACGAAGTGGATCCAAGTCATCAGGCCTATTGACAAATTTGAGAGTCGTGTCTTTGCGATCGTATCTTTTTTCCTCCAGTTGCTGTGTGGACATTTTGTTGCTTCAGATATCGCCGTGAGCTTCTCCGTCTATCCTGTAGGTAAAACAGGACCAAGGAACACTAAACAGTGATGGCTCCGCCTTTAATTAATAAAACTGCTCTTGTTTTTTTGCTTGCTGATGTAGCTTTCACTTTATTTTCTGGCAATTCCAGAAAGTCACGTGAATTAAAGAGTAATGCCTATGCGATTTACCAACATTAAAATGGTGCTTACATATTTAGGAGAAGGATAGTCTAGTGGTCTAGGTGTTGGACTCCCAGCCAGGAGGTCGTGGGTTCAAGCCCCAGAGTTGACCTACCTGTAAGCATCCTTGAGCAAGATGCTCCATGTAATAGCACCGTGTAATTATAACTCGCTTTGGATAAAAGCGTCTGCTAAATCAATCGTAGGCCTACTATTATGTTACGATTCATTTAGCAGACGCTTTTATATAGACCTTTATAGGTCTATATAAAAAAGGATTAGGATACAGTGCAGGTTTTTGCCAATCAATGCCCTGCCCGAGTGGTAAACATTCTGGAATGTCAGGTGCTTTCCAGTGGAGATATGAGGAAGCACTAACAGAAAAATAAAGCAAACGCGCACACAAAGGCTACAGGCGCATAGAGTCCTCTGTGTGCGCCCGTTCAGACAAACGCACAAAATTATTTAGCAGGCTATAGATTAGCTACGGTTCCCCTAATAGCTATGTTCTTTAAACTGCTGCAAATAAACGCAAACATGATAACCACGTAAGAACATTTTATATTGCTGACGAACGTATACAAAAGGAGAAATCCCCCCCATTACCCACCTTTCAACCCAACGTTTTTGCCCACCCAAACACGAGTAAACTGGCTAGACAGCAGACCGAATCCGTGTGCAAGGCAAGAAAACAATAAATAATAATTAACAAAACGAATTATGTTAAGCCTACCTTATAGGCTGCTACCAATAGGCCTAATACGAATAATAATTAGGCCTATATCTTAATTAATCCCGTTCACACAATTGTTTATATTGGGCTTTAGGTTAGTTTAGTTAGTTAACTTTAAAACTTTAACTTAATATCCCTATGGAAACGTTGTTTATTCCAATGTTGTTTAGGTGGGGATTGGGGTGGAGAGTGAAAGTAAAAGTATCTACAGCCTGCGCCCTCAGCCGTCGACAGAACAGTAAGCATCAAACCCCGCCAGACTGGCACGTCGCACGACACAGCTGCGTCTATAGCTGCTCTGATAAACAACAACATGGGGAAAATCTACCAAATCATAATGAAAGGGCTGAGGGGGGAGACGACGGTTATTGACCTGTGCAACACAGAAGAGCAGATGAGCAGTATGACGGTCCTTCAGCTGAAGGAAAAGGTTGCCGAGAAACTCCCGGGGAACACAGGTAGGCATCGACTGCTGATAGTGGATAAAAGTTGCTCATTGCCAGTTTGGCCTATTATGGTTTCTATGTCAATGAGAGAAAACAGTCCTTTAATGTAGCCTACTGCAGCAGCCATTCGGTGAATTGTTTTATTTAGTATGATTTAATGTAGACCTTTTGATACATATAGGCTATTTGTCTATATTGTATATGTCTATGTATAATTGCCTAGAGTTAACGTCAAGTGCATTTTTCGTTGTAACAGGGGGTGATTTGGACAAGTTGCGGCTTATCTTCACAGACAAGGAGCTGGAGGAAGAGTCTACCCTGCTGTCTTCATACGGGATCCAGAACCAGTCCGTCATTCATCTAGTAATAAAAGTTCCCGGTGGACTGTGACGGAGACGAGCCGAGTGTTACCGAACGCTGCATGTTGTTGATATGTTAATATGTTGAATGGAATGTAAAAGCTCCACGATTTTGTCTGCTCACTGCGTCTTATCACATTTTCCTGTTTGCACTTTGTACTGTGATGAAATGCTTTCATTAAAACAAAATAAACAATCTCCTGTCTGCTATACAAGTTCATGACATGACGTTAATAATAGTCAATGCATCTATAGCCTATACGTAGAAAATGTATTCGCCTTTAGCCCACAAAAGTTATTCCGGTTATTCATTATTTGTATTAGACCAAATAAGTTTGCAGATGCACTTATGGGTTTATATGGTTAAATGAATGTATGTATAGGCTAAGATGAACTATACCTAATGGTAAATTTACGTAACATTATTGCATTTTCAGCATAACATTAGGGATAACTGTGTAACTTCTGTGTAGGCAAAGGAACCATTTCGATACGGTAGGCTATATAATCTGACTCTCACCTTAATTAATTAAACGGGATACATTTTATAGACCTATATGTTGCGTGTGAACTGTCTACACGATTTATCAGCCCTGTTTTGTCACACTTCTTTGACAGTATCAGTGCGTGACACGGTTTCCATTAAATCGAAAGTAACTTGCAGGATGAGTTCATAAGAGGTCTGTGCATGATTCTAAATCGAGCCAACCCTCTTTCGGCTACCAGGAAACATAAATCTACGTTCAAGGTAACAGGTAATATTCTGATATTTCCTCATTAAGGTTAAAAGGCTCTTGCAGGCTGCTGCGTATTTTCGAATCATTTGTATTACGAAGTAGTTTGAAGCACAGTTAATAACCCCACACTTTTTTTATTCCTCATTCAGACCTTTGGTCGTACAGCAGGAAAGTGGGACGACAAGCTGGAGAGACGTGATAATAGTCTGGTCCCATAGGCTGGAGACGCGATAGGCTTAAACAGCGGACTGAGCGATGCATCTATCGTCCGGTACGAGCAATGGCAGCAGTTCTTGGAGATCTCAAGGTAGGCATATAGGCCACCATGTTGTGATATGTAAACAGGTGGTCAGTGGTGGTCTACTCTACATATTCCATTCATATTCAATTATATTGGCTATGTAGGCCTGCTAAGGAGCAAGCAACGGGACATACAGGGTGTGTAATCATCACATAGCCTACTGTATAATCTAGGCACATTTTTCTTTTAGTTTCTGTTCTTTTGATCGACGAGCCTTCATAGGCATACTGCATATAAGAGATAATATTTCTCACATGGACAGAACGCCACCTAGTGGACATATGACACGCTCGTGCGTTGTGTCCCTATATTGGCTACAGTGTAGTGTTTATCTGCAAATATCAACTTGTAATATCCTAATATTGCCCCCCAGCAGATAGGTCTGCTATTAAATACCATGGATTAAAGAACCATGGATCAACGTGTTACTTGAACAGTGTGCTGCAAGTGCTGTACATGACCAAAGATTTCAGAGAGGCTGTGGAAAGGTTTGTGTCACACATCAGTATGCCACAATAATAAAGCATGTTGGAATGTATCTTAATTATCCTACTAATTTAATCTCATACCCTCTGCCCCTTTGTTGAGCTGTAACGGTTTTTCTTTTCGCTCTATAGTCACTGCCGTGAAAATCCCAGCACATCCAACATTGATCTTCAGCTAAACAAGTTGTTTGATGGTTTGAAGACAGGTGAAGAATGGACAAGTGATGTCACTAACAGACTGGGAATTAGAAATGGTGAGATGCAACAATGTGAATAATAAAGACAAGAATAATGTGGCCTACATGTTGACTAATGAAAGCCCAACCCCCAGTCTATAAGCAATGCGACGCTGCCGAATATTATGAGAAGATTCTTCGTATGACAAGTTCTGAGGCATCACAAGTAGGACCCCACTCACTCTCCACTCTCTACATAGGCTTAGAATGCATGGAAACTGATCCAACTGTTCCCCTCCTTGAATGTAAACTGTTATTTAGCCACTGTTTTAATTCTGTGTCTTTAGGTCTTCCATGGAACGTTAACACATCGTACCGTGTGCTGCGGCTGTAACACAGCAACTGATGCAGACGGCCCCTTCTGGAGTTTGCACCTGGCAATGCCTGATCATGTGGTAGGACAACCCCATAGGCCTGCACAAAAACTACTGGCAATGTCAATCTGTCATTAGTGAACGAAAACATGACTGGTTATTTTTGGCAGAGGAATGGTTTTGAAACGTTTTTCCAGCCTGCAAGTGTCCATGGAGATAACCAGATGTATTGTGAAGTGTGTGGGATCAAAGAAAATGCAACTATTGTAAGTTATAGAAAATAAAATTATCTTATGGTAACATTTAGGGCATAGCATTTTTTAGCACTGAATTAGGCCTATACAATTCACATTTATATGCCTACAATAAGACTATAGGATTAAAGCAAGGGCTTTAAAAATATGCTAATAATTGCCTTATCAGATAACAGTAAAATATATATGCATTGGGAACAATATTATATTTAGGTGGCGCTATAAGTTGAACTAGTTAAATATAAATGTTTTTTAAATACATTTAATATTCATCATGTCGCATTTTTATGTTTACCATTAAATTGTAATTCATACTTCATCCACTAATAACTCTTTCACAGTCTTCAGAATGTTTCACCTCTTGTATTTGTAATGTATTTTTGAACCAGGGATGTGAAATAAAGGAACAGCCAGAGGTTCTGATGTTGCTTCTGAAGAGGTTTGACTTTGACTACCAGTACATGACACATGTCAAAATAAACAGCTGTGTGAACATCCCTGATACACTGCAGACACCACAGGTATATGGATATATATTGTAATGACAAGTTGAATACTGACGCTGCTTTTTAAAGTTTTACTAGCTATGTAATATAAAACTAATATAAACTATGTAATGTTTTATATACTAATAATAATAATAATAATAATAATGCATTTTATTTTTTGGGACGACTTTCTAAACACTCAAGGACATCTTATAATACAAATACATAGATTTAAGAGAGTTGGCTAAGATAAAGCCAACTGATAAACATACTATAGTATAGTAAACATTTTATCTTAGAAATAAAATAAAAAATCTTATACTGTATACTGTAGTGAGTGGGGGTCACTGTCTTTCTTTTAGTAGGCAGGGGTGTAGTGTATACATCTATATTACTGTTATATTGCGACGTTGTACAAGTACCGTTGTTTCTTTCAAATTATTAACATTGCACTCTGAAATTAACACTATAAATCTAGATAAGTGAATGAATGAGAATGGATGGGTGGGTCCTCTAATGGTGTCACCACCACACGTCATGTCTGTTTCTTCTTCTAATCTTTTACTTGATGTCCTCCTCACTGTTTCACCTGGGATCAGAAACAGGCGTACGAACTATACGCCATTGTGGATCACTGGGGGGATCTGAGAGGAGGACACTACACCTCGAGAATCAAGTCCCTGGATGGTGATGACCAAGGCAGATGGTACCAGTTTAACGACTCCAGCGTCACCGAGGTGAGACAGGTCCTCTCCTCTGAACAGCAGAATGTTAGCCCTGCTACTAGCACCACATTGTATCTGATCCAGTGACATTGAGGCTTCATACTGAGGTGCACAATTGGATTTTCCTTTTGACAGGTTCCTCTACAAAAGTTCCAGGGAGAAATAGAGAGGTAAATAACTGCTTGTCTCTTTCATGCAATGCTCAACCATGAATAGATCTTTACTTAGTACGATTACAGGCCCACGATACTGAATATGATTCACCAGAATAATCTAGATTAATTCTGTGATGCATGGCGTGCATGTAAACACATCCAATTCACCCATTTCCTCCTGTAGCTCCAGCAGCGCTTATCTCCTTTTCTACAGGAAAAAGCACAGTAAGTTTTCCTTCAGTTTCAATATTCACACGAATGTCTTCACCTTTGGTTCATCACGCTTCATGCCTTCTCAATGTCTTCTCATAGTGCATTCTCCAGACACATCAGCTCAAGAAACCAGCCGACCGACCGACCAATCCTCAGAAGAGGAACAACTTCCTATCCGTTACAATGTTGCGATGGCTGATGATAATGAGGAGGAGGAGGAGAAGAAGAAGAAACCAAATGACAACAAGTGTAATGTGCATGGGGCTGATGAAGAAGAGGTGAAAAGTGATGTAGCAGGGGCGGATTCTGCAGAAAAACACAAAGGTGTTAAGATAGAGGCAACGGATGCGGGTGATGCAAAGCAAGGAAAAGAGTATCATGTACTAATTGAAGAGGAGGAGATGAAATTCCAGCACGGTTCCTGTAAGAGAACCTTAAAGAGATATAAGATTGGCGAGATTGTTTTGCCACAAACCTCAAGAAAATATTATATTGCAGACACTGGAAAAGATAGCGGGACAGAGATTCAGGGGGCAACGGTGACAAAAACACAATTGAAATATTTGTCTCTAAGGAACGTATGGAGAAAATATGTAAGGAAATCTGCTCTTTATAACTTCTGGAGCCTTCAGGAGAGGCACAGAAATAAACGCAAAACAGTGTCAAAGAGAGTGACACAAAGGGGGTCACAGAACATGAAGGCAAGACTGTTTGAGAGTGTTCACATGTGTTCCAACCTGAGGGGGATTAGAGAAAAACCCAGAGTGACTCAAAGATGACACAGACAAATGCTATCAGTGAGGAAAATGTAAGAAAGTAAAAAAAAAAAAAAATAATAATAATAATGTTTGCCATATGGCATTATACATAAATCAAAATTTACACAATAGTTTAGAACATTTAATAATATAAGGCCAATATGTGTTTTAATACACATTTTAAATATGACCGTCGATTGTGCTAAACTAGACATGTAACGTTAGCCTATCGGTGATAAAAGCGTAATAGAAATAGCCCTTATAAATGCAACCTAATACTACTATTTTAGGCTTACTAAAATGGTCAATGTTCTGACTTTTGTGTTTGTATGTATATTTCTAGATAGAAACAAAAATTATAATATAGTGGATTAATGAAATCGTGTGGTTTATTGGCTACAATATCTGAAGTGTGTGTACTGTATCTATTCAAATATTGCTTTCTCTGAAAACGAATAATTACGGTGGAAATGCGCATGAAAAAAAGTCAAGAGGTTTGTCTGGTTGGAGTTTCCGTTTTTTGTTGAACGTCATACTCACAAAACATGGCTGCCATCAGGAGTGGGGTGACTCCGGGCTGCTTAGCGAGATGTTTTCTAAGGCAGACAGGGAAATCAAACCACGGAAACTCTTCGCTCTCAGAGGCATGGCAGCAGGTCAGTGGTCAGTTGTCGTCTCTTGATAATGTTCAGTACTACACGTGCTTTGTTTTTGAGTAAATAGCGGTTTAATGCAAAGCTAACGGGCTAGCCGGTCAGCATGCACAGTCCGTGCCTCCTGTGACTTTGACAGTCCAGTTTACCGAAGGACGAGAGCCCACCACAGTAGTATCGGGCCGGTTCGGCAGTAATTCACGTCGGACACACGCAGTAAACGACACGATAACTTGGTCTTCTGTGTGAAGCACATTTGCAACCAAATAGTAAACCTGTTTCGCAGCGTCGTCTACACGAGTGGTTATGTTTATAATCATTGTGTTGTATCCGATGTGCCTCTGCCTGATTGTCCCTCACTATACGAACAGGCATTGCTACAGAGATCTCATCTTCACACCGTGGTTGTGTGTAGAGGTTCCGCCACCAGGCTTCTCCTGGGTAGAAAACACCACGGAAGGTTCCCATTGGCCAGCGCCACCGCAGTCAGGCACAACAGTTCACAGGTGAATGTGTGATGTATGGGTGAATGCTGCTGCTGATTTTAAGGTGTGAACGTGCACCATTACTTTTGACAATCTTTTCCTTGTGATACTTGTAGTTGTACTTATTGTAAGTCGTTCTTGATAAAAGATAAATGACCACATTGTGATATTTTTGACAATTGGGGAACTGAGTTTTGTCTGTATTGACTTGGAAGATTCCATTGGAAGCCATTTCCGTGGCAACCGAAGCAGTGGACCCTGGGGAATCTACTCCTCTCCTGGATTCTGCCCCGCTCTCTGACCCCACCCCCTTCCTCACAGAGCCAATCACAGAGCAGGTGGGTGAGGCTGCATTCCAGTTGACACCGTCTTTCTGAAGGCATGACCGTTGCTTTGACAATGTCACTGTTGGTGCCGTTCTCAGGTTTCCGCGGCAACCCCAATCGCGGAGGCTTCCGTTTCCCCTCCGGTTTTCCTCACCTCCCCCGCCCCCCTGCCCGCTGACCCCGCCCCTGGCATCTCCCAACCAATCGTCGAGCAGATAACGGACACTCCACCGACTGTGGCGGACATCCTCCAGGGGGCGCTGGCAGAACCCAGCCTGGCCGAGCTGGGCTTGGCCAACCACACCCCAGTGGGACTCATCCAGAACCTGCTGGAGTTCATGCACATAGACCTGGGCCTGCCCTGGTGGGGGGCCATCGTTGCAGGTAGGCCAACAGCTTGAAGACCAATCTAGCTGGCCAAACATCAGACTGATGAACGATCTCAACTGCTCCTGTCTGCCCAAGCTCACTGCTTATGTTTAAAACCCTCTGTGTAAAGAAAACCTCCGTACGTGGCTGTAGTTGTTTTCAACCACAGTGGGAATCCCAGACACCCGATATCAAGCGCTCACTACCGATCCAGCACTTTATTTCCCCCTTCTGCAGTCATAGCTCCCGCCCCGTTACCGTCAATGTGTCCCTGTGCAGGAACCGTGCTGGCCCGCTTGGCGGTGTTCCCGGTCATTGTGAAGGGCCAGAGAGAGGCAGCCAAGCTGAACAACGTCCTGCCTGAGATGACCAAACTAACCAACAGAATGACCGAGGCCAAGCAGAGTGGAAACAAATTCGAATGTAAGTTCATTCTTTCTACAGTCCCCATATAACCCATTTTCCAACTGTCATTCTAGAAAGACATTTTCTTTTTCACACGCCCTAACGTGATTGGCTATATGGGTAGGAGTGCCGGGATTGGTCAGAGATGATTGGTTGCAATCCAGAAAATCACACCTGGGTTGCCAGATCTGACTTGCTTGTTTTATACCTTATTTTTACCATAAGAGGAATTTTGCCTAAATTACATGTTAAGAGAGATTTCAAAATTAGCCCAGCCCTTTCAGGTCCATTTAGGACAACTCAACTTGGAAAAAACATGCCTTTTACAATAGGTGACCTTTTTTTAAAGTGACCTGACCACTAATGGATTTAGTGGGTGTCTGAGTTTTCAAATAGCCAGCCTTTTCGTGTTCTCACCAGCTGTTGTTTCTTGTCCTAGTTGCCAAGGCCTACACAGACCTAAACCTGTTCCAGAAGAAACATGATGTGAACCCTCTACGAGGCTTCCTGGTCCCCTTGGTGCAGGTCAGTACGTGTCTTTTTGCTGAGAAATGCTGTGGCTCACCTTTAGGACAATACTGAAGAGTCTTTTACAAATCCATAAGCCTCCATTACTATTTTTTTTTTTTTTTTTTTTTCTCAAGGATGTAATGGGATTAGTATCATATTTCTACCTCGGGTGTAATGTTATTAAAGATCTCTTTCTCTTCCCAAGGCTCCGGTCTTCATTTCGTTCTTCATTGCGCTGAGGAAGATGGCCTATCTCCCTGTGCCCAGCCTGCAGACAGGTGGCGCTCTCTGGTTCCTAGACCTTACGGCAGCAGACCCCTTCTACATCCTGCCCTTAGCCGCCACCGCGACCATGTTCTTCATCCTGGAGGTGCGGTGAACTGTTAATGCAGGCCTGTGGTGTGCCGAGCGTTTCCAAGCGACCGCAACCGTTGTGTATATAATACTGTTATCCTGTGGGGGCAGTATAGTCTAGTGGTCTAGGTGTTGGACTCCCAGCCGGAAGGTTGTGGTTTCAAGATGCCTAACCCCTATCTGCTCCATTTAGTAGCACCATGTAATTGTAAGTCGCTTTGGATAAAAGCATCTGCCAAATGCCCTAATTGTAATTGTGTTTTCCTCCTTCAGCTGGGCGCAGAGTCCGGCATAGACAACCCCAACCTGCGAGCCATGAAGACGGTGTTCAGAATCATGCCCTTCGCCATCCTCCCCTTTACCATTAACTTCCCCACGGTGAGTCTGAACACTGGTTCCTTGTACGCTAACCACGTTATGTTCGCTGGTGGTAGCGATATTTAAATGTACGCTCCCTGATTGACAGGCAGTGTGAGTGCTGTTAGGTAGGAAAGTCTATCTAATCAGACAGGTCGCAGGTTCGATCCCCAAAAAGCCGCTCTACCTGTAGGCATCCTTGAGCAAGATGCCTAACCCCTACCTGCTCTTTGATACTTGTATTTGTATTCACCGTAGATCGCTTTGGATAAAAGCATCTACTAAACTTCATAATTGTATATGGGGCCAGTCAAGTCCACTGCATAATATATAATCACCCGTCATTACTAGATTTAACTTTTACTACTACATACTAGATTTAACTTTTACTACTACATACTAGATTTAACTTTTACTACTACATACTAGATTTAACTTTTACTTTAATTTATGAATTTATACTGACCTGTAACATCCCATCCTCTCCACTAGGCGGTGTTCACCTACTGGCTGACCTCCAACTGCTTCTCGCTGGGCCAAGTGGCCTTGCTGAAACACCCTGCGGTCAGACAGAAGCTGAAGATCCCAGATAGGATCACACACCCGGCCTCCGACATGCCCCAAAACGACGGCTTCTTCGAGAGCCTGAAGAAGGGTGGGTGACCGGGTGACCACCGGGCAGACAGAGGCTGCCGTTGGCTGGAAAGGTCTCGCTGGGGATGGTTCCCATGGCAGGGTGTGGCTGCTCAAGCGTATAGACACCTTTTTTATAGACACCTGCTTAATAGCTCTAGGGGTGTGTGTACGCCGATGAGCCAAAACATTATGACCATCTGGTAACAGCGGCGCATGTCAAGGTCCGGGATATGTTAGGCGGTAGGCCAACAGTCGGCTCAACGTGTTGGAGGGGGGAGAAATGGGCAGGCAAGAGACGAGGGCCAACCGCTTACGGCCAGACAGCAACAGAGAAGGCCTGTGGGGTGCTCCCGGTCAGCAGTGACGGGGAGCACAGTAACGAAAGTGGCAGGACATTTGATTGATGGTTACGGGAGCAATGTGTCCCCCAAACCACAGGGGGTCGCACCTTGCTGCGTACGGGGCCGCTCAGAGCGCCCATGCTGACCCATTGTGACCGCCTAGGTGTACATAATGTTTGGGCTCATCGCTGTGTGTTCCTTGTGCAGCCTCTTTTTTTTATTTTTTTTATTTATTTATTTTTTTTCTTTTCAGATCTTTTGAGTTATTCGTAGTCATTGCTCTGTGTCTCTTCCCCCCCCCCCTCCAGGCTGGAACAATGCTCAGCTGGCCCAGCAGCTGGAGGAGAGGGAGAGGAGGATCAAAAATCACCTGGACCTCGCTGCCAAAGGTCAGCCAGCTCCAGAGTCTAGACTTAAACATTTCTATGGCTGGGTCACCTCTGAGATCATCAGTGAGTGATGACCTGAAAGCAGCCTCCCCATGTCTGCTTCTGCCTGTGGTCACTGCTAGCAGACCCCTCCCCTAGTGACCTGAGAGGCCTGGTCGATTCAGACGAGCAGCAATGCCTTAAAATCAGTTCTATGACTTTGCCGGAAGCCAGTGTAGTATCTTAGGAATAGGGCTGATGTGGTCTGTTTGTTTTTTAGTGAGAAAAGATGCTACCTTGCTTTGAAACACCTGCGTACAATATGAATCAGTTGCCGCTTAACGCCGTATGACTTTCAAACTAATGTGTTCCTTCTCTCCAGGTCCGCTGAGGCAGACCTTTACACATAATCCTCTGCAGCAGTCTGCAGCATCAGCCAAGCCAGCCAGCACTAAGGCCAGGCCCTGGAAGGAGACCATTGGCTGAACATATTTTAGTGGGTGCAATCGTGTATTTATTGATGGCCAATTAAAACGAGATGAAGACGGGAAAGGGTTTTCATTGTGTATGTGTAAAGTGCAAATTCCGTTGCCCCATCAAACCATCGTGTTGTGTACCTTGAAAAATATATACTGTACATTAAATGGTGGGATTGAAGGAAATGCGGTTTGTATTGTTCACAGGTAATTTTATTATAAATACAGTCAACACTCATTTTTATAAACCATACTTTAGACATTGAATGAATTTAGGTTAATTTGTGTATTATAAAATAGCCCTTTACTTTGCTAGACCTTGCAGCTGTGCCACAGTAAAAATACAAGCAAATATTAATAAAAATGTCCAGATAACAAAATATGGAAAAAGTATATATTCTCTACACTTTTTATTTTCTATAAATAAGAATGTCATGGACATTTTCTGGGGTCAACAGTGCTTTCAGTTTCAAAGATGTTATCTTTAACACTTAACACTTAAAACAATTCAACCCATAATTATTGGCTATTTCACATTAAATCAAATCTCACTGGACGCTTTCCATTTGTCGACTGGACAATCAATAAGATAGTGTTCACTGTAACAGGTACAGTTCTAGTTCTTTAAACAAACAATAGATTCTTAAGGAAGGAGTGGAATATTCTCTCTGAAGTCAAACAGAACCGTTGAGCAACCAGCCTCAAACATTGATCAGCGTTTTTCAAGGTAATATTTTATTGGCTGTTTAGAGAGCCGGGTCCATCCATGTGCTTTGGGTAGAGCTCAAGCCCGATATTTGTGCGTTGAGGCGATGTGACAGCGATTCACTGGGATAGGTAGTGTTGGAGCCACTTGTGGGCCGCCCGCCTCAGGTAGTGTGGTTGGGGGGAGCAAACATGTCTACTGCACCTTGTCTATGTCCATTTCAGTCACAACCGAGAAGCACACCTTCTGAATAATCAGGCCGGAATTTGCTGGAAGGGTAAAGGAAAGGTGAGAGATGTTGGGTCATTTTGGGTACAATGGAGATGATGGCGAGGGTGTTTTAGCCAAGATGCACCCCCACCTGTAACATAATTCCTTCTTTTTTAAATAGAGTAAATATAAACCACAGGAGGAGACAAGACTAGAGGGGTGTTTCCCAACCTTATACACACTATGATGTAAATACACTTTTACTGATTTTTACTAAATCAGCAAGTAGCAAGTTGCAGCAGCCTGTGTTTTAACATGTCGAGAGTGGTCACAATTTTGGCAAGAATTTAACCTGAATCAGTCACTTGTCACACCAAGATACAATGAGTTTCAACTGAAAATGTGTTTTGGAGGTTTAGTTTCAAGCAGTCTGTGATTAGACCAGCCACAAAAATAAAATCTACATCTGACAAGATCCTACAAACTGTGCATTTAACAGCACTTCATTATCTGAGTTTCTTCGTCTTACCAATAAATCTCTTGAGCCACATTGGCCTCTTGTAGGCGGGAGTGTAGCAGCACAGGAAGTAAACCGGCACCCCTGATAGGGCGATGCCAATGCCGATCAGGGAGTTGACGGTGTCGCTGTAGAGCGGCACGACCACCAGGAAGATGGTGAGGAAACAGAAGACGATGGGAAAGAACAGGCTTAGCTGAGGGAGGAGGGGGGGTAGAGAGAGAATAAATCACACTTAAGTTTGGATTAAATAAAAAATAAAACAGTTAAAAAGTTATATCGATGTGATGTGACCCCAAGTGATCATTACAGTAAATAAAAGTTGGATTCAAATGCAGACGTAATAATAGGCCTAATGATTTATTTACAAATAGCATATTGGATATTGGAATCTTATGGATTCTGTTTTGTTAAGGAGAAAGAATATTAATTGTATATTCATTTAAAATGCGGGCCTACAGGGAGAAATAATTTAAATATTGTTGGCATTTTACCCCCACACCCCCCCTTTGCTGTGAAAACAACACTTGGACCCCTTGTATTTCCCAAGCAAAGCCCTGCTTTGTTACGCAGCAGGACCAGGAGGGGCCACTGGGTGGTGCTGGTGTTTACCTTTAGTGGCCTCTTCCTGTCCGGCTGCTTCCAGCGCAGGTAGAGCTGCCCCAGGATGGACAGGCCCACAAAGAACCAGTAGCTGAAGCTGTAGTAGTTGATCAGTTTGAAGATGTCCTCCACGCACAGGTAGATCAGTGCCATGATGCCCTGTGGAGACAAGGGAAAAGGAAGCTGGGGAAACGGTCCAGCCAAATAACCCCCGACCCCCAGTTTGAGAACCCCTGGGTTGTGTACTACTGACGTTGAACAGCAGAGCGGGCACCGGGGTGTAGCGGTGCACGTGAATCATACACAGGCAGTCCGGCAGATGTCCCTCTCTGGAGCCCACGAAGAACAGCCTTTGGGGGGGGGGGCACAGAGACACGGACACATCAGTATAATTAGATAATATAATTACCTAGAAATGGGGATCCGCTTGTCAGTTGGTCATTTAGAGTCTTTATAGGGGTTTCACAGTTGTCTGAGAACGAGAGAAGTAAGACATTGCGCTGTCACTCGTCACTCACCTGGAGGAAGCCAAGATGGAGGCGTTGAGGCCTCCGAAGCATGACAGAGCTACGGCAAGAGGAATGGTCCAGTTCATCACACCAAAAACCTGGTCGGCAAACGTCTGTTCAGGAGAAGAGGAACAATTTTACCACATCACCTAGGTGGCCAAAAGAAGAGAGCGGTCATTTAATAAAATGCCCAATGACTTACAGACGTTCATTGTCTGTGCACATCAAGATGTGATACCATTTGTAGCCAGCAGGGGCCACCCATTCCACACTTGACAGAAATACCCTTGACCAAAGTCCCTTGTTACATTGAACAAGGACATTGTGGTTTAAGTGAAACAGGTCATTTATCTTTTATACATTTCTTTTATACATTTCTAAGTCTTTTCCCTCATTTTAAACTAGCCCTAACCCTTATATACAAGTGAGTAATGCAGTAAACAGTAAGACGTAAGATCAGCAAAACAGGCGGGAATGGTAAATCATTTGAATAAGTTATATATAATAATAATAATAATAATAATAATAATAATAAGTTAATTGTTTGTATCACAAAGACTTACAACAGCTACAGCGTCACTGTCCAGGATGGCGTTGATGGGGAGGACGGCGTAATAGGCAACATTGGTCAGGATGTAGATCACAGTCACTACAGGCATGGAGATGGCAATGGCAAGTGGCAGGTTCCTGGAGTACACCAAAACCAACAGCAGGGGGAGACAAAGGGAGGGGGAAATATATGTTAATTAATCAACACGGTGGATAAGAAAGCACTGAGATGTGCTAGTCTCCCAGTAGGAGCCAGGTCAACAGCGGACCTACTGGTGAAGGGGGGTGGGGTGGACAAAGGGGGGGGCTGTTTGTCACCTAATCTGCCTGAGAACTCAGTCTGGCCTTGACCTTCATTTGAACAGCTTCTGCCAGAAGCTGAATATATATATATATAGATAGATAGATAGATAGATAGATAGATAGATAATGTATATCTCTCTCTCTCTCTCGATACACACACGCAGAAAAAGCTTTGAGTGTAGTTTTCTAAAAATATCCAACAGACATCACACACTTCAATGTGTGTTTAATCATTTTCTCCACTATCAACGCCATTAAATGTCATTGTCCAAGGTCTTCCCGCTAGAACACCGTGTTCTAGTGGATATTCCTCTTTTCACATGTTCAGTATTTTCCACATCAGAAAGTCCTACAGTTGTAACTGTAAAAACAGCGATGTTGACAATGTCTGGTTATGCTTAGTGAAGCACAACATATCCTGGGAGGATTTAGCACTCAAGCTATCACAACAGTTTGGCCAATGGGCACAACTGGTTCACCATCCAGGCTATGATGGAATACATGGGCATGATTAGATGCGTTTGCATGCCTTTACCCTCCTGGCATTGCTGTGCCAATGCATGAAGGAATCTGATTCCGAGGCTGAACTGCGCTCACCTCTCTGGGTTCTTGATCTCCTCGGTGACAAAGTTCAGGGTGTCCCATCCAGAGTAGGAGAACAGAGCGGAGTACAGGGCGAGCGCAATGTCACCGGGGTCCCTGGAAGAGCCGTCGAACATGTTGTCAAAGTTCTGAGTGTGGCCTGAAACACACACACACACAAAATGGTGTAATTTGGTGTTTAATTTCTGAAACATTGCTTTATACAAGAATAATAATACAAATAATAAAAATAATAATAATACTAATAACAATAAGCCTTAGACAAGTACACTTTAAATCATGGAGACACCTTGGACAGGCACAGTGTGTACATCATTTGTTCGTTGTAATACACATTGACATGAACAACTAGGCACATGTACGAATCCCTCATGTGCACTGAATGAAATTCCCCAGTGTTCTGCAGTGGCTCTGAAACCTGCCACATCTGCTTCCCAAGAAGATACAGATGTTTATGAAAAAACTGTTACAGATAACTACGGGCTTTCATTGAAGGTCCGTCTCTTCGCACACGTGAACTAAACTACAACATAAAATGAGGCAAAAAGTAAATGTGTTATATTTCACTTAATTACATATTTACTATTCAAATGGTACCATAAATAATTTTGCCGTTGTACTTTTATACAGATGGCTATTTTTACCTTTGCAGATTCATTTTATATTATTATTATTATTATTCAGAAGCAATTTCAGGATTTAGGGAAGTGCGTCAAAGGGAGCTGCGGCTGGCGTCAGTACCTGTTCCGATCTTCACCAGGCCAGCGATGATGACGGCGATAAGGGCGATGACCTTGGCATACGTGAAGAAGTCCTGGACCCTGGTACCCCACTTCACATAGGCACAGTTCACGAAGGTCAGCAAACCTGGGGTGTAACGAGGTGTAACGAGGTGTAATGAGGTGTAACGTTAAGATAGACAGGAATGCCATGTTTGGATTCAAATGGGGGCTAAGCACCTCTGCGCTGTGGGCTACATATACTTGTTTACTTCTTCATAACTGGTACTGTATAATACTGTGTTGTATGGCAACACAGTAAGTCTCTCCTGCCCAATTACACCGTTACTCTCAATACTTTATTACTTGTTATATCAAGTACTAGGTTTAGGCTTGGTATGTGTCCGTTGGGCGTGTGTGTGTGTGAGCCAGCGTGCTTTAAGGAAGTGATGTTGCTGACTTAAGCAGAGGGGCCTGTTGTTTTCCCAGACAGCTCAAACAGCTGAGAGCAGCACATACAAGGCTACGCAGCAGACACATACGCACGCCCTGGCACGAAAGAGCACAGCGGCGGCGGGAAGTAACACCGTCCCCCATTTCCCCGTTTGTCTGCCCAAGGTCGCCGTTCTCTGCGGACTGGCTGACGGTACACAGAGCTCCATGCCCCCCTACCAGCAGACTGTGTGACTGAGGCAGGCAGACCGAGTCCACGAGGATTCTTCCCCTTTTGCCAGTAACCTTTGTGGCTTCTTATCTCCAAGTTTATAAACCTTAAGAATGCGACACACCCAGCGAGCACAAACCGTCCTGAACTCCCTTCCAATTAACTGTTTTATTCGGACGCAAGATTGTGATTTGTGTGATATTTGATGCTATAAAGTTATTTGTTTACATGTTACAGCAGTGACGTAGCTGAAACACTGCTGGAGAGATAAAACTTCGACTTGGGTTACAAGCCCTGTTTGCACTGGCTAAATACATTTCCCCGCAATCAACGCTCAAGTTCTTATCACCGGTTCAAGTGCGTTCTCCCAGCTCACCCCAATATCCTTGTGGGGAGCTGGGTGGTTCAGCACCTCACGCCACATTGGAGACCCAAAGAGGATTACATCAACACCCCCTCTGTCCCACGCGGGGGCCGCCAGACCCCCTACCGGGCCCCCGCCCGAGGGGTACCGTTCAGCAGGGGCTCCACAGCGTTATCGCCTTCTACCGCACGGACGGGCAGAGGATCATAACAGCTCTGTTCTCCGCGGGAAACCCGCTCAAACACAACATGCCTCGATGGCGAGGATGGAGGCGGCTAGCCTCCGCCACACACACAAGCAGAGGCGTGGTTTGTTGACAGTGAAAGGCTAGAAGGGTGAGAGGTGTGGGATCAGGTTCAGGGTGGCTGGTTGACTGAACTCAATGTGGTCCAGATGTGGGGGGGCTTCCCCTGCCCTGAGACGCTTGGAGGAGTTCGCTTGAACCCAAAGATTCTCTGCATTTATGCAAAGGCCACCAAAAGGTGGAGAGTAGCACTCAAAAGGTCGCCCATCGTCACATGCCAAATAATATAATATCTAAGGGCTGGACTCATTTTAAAATATGTCTCTATTTTGTCATAGAGGAAAATTTAACTAGAAAAAGTAATAATTGCATAAAACAAGCCAGTCAGATTTGGCCCCAGGTGGATTTGGATCTGGATTGTCTTCTCTAACCTATTTTGCCACTCCCAGTCAGATAGCTAATAACTAATTAATAACTAATCAAGTTAGGGCATGTTCACACAAAAAGTGCAACACCAACAGGAATGGACTGTTCACGGGACCGGAGAAAGGACAGCTGGAATGGAAGGGAAAATGGAACGATATGGGCCCAGTGACAGAGACACAATTGAGACCAAAGTTTACCATGTCAAGCAAAACATGCCAACCTTTCAGCTGCGAGGAGTTCGTCAACAGGAAGGGCATGGGCCATAAACAAGAGCCAATAAACAGATATGGGATGAGCGTGCAATGACAGTAGTTTCCCTTAGAGCACAGCGGGCATGTAAGGGCCAGCTTTGGAGAGCCCGATTTGGACCTGGTGTGTAGACCTTCGTAGGGGACCTTCACTGTCGTGCTGAGCTGTCAGTAGCCGTTAGCCCCTTAGGTCAGAGTCTTACTGAATCAAGGACTTTAGCTCTCAGCTATCAGCACAGTCAGCACTGCTTAAAGCAATAGCTTATCTTCTATGTGTGTGTGTGAACACGTAGATGTTTAGAGTGGGTGAGCAGGTGGGTTGATGAATGTGTAATATTTATTGCCGACCAGAAGCTTTTTGTGAACTTGAAATGTCAGGGATTGTCTGTGAACTTCTTGGAGACAACTACTGGTGCTTTTAACAATCCTACGGCCTGGTTGCCTGAGTGTTGGTATCCCATTAGTTTGTTCGGTTGCCTCGGAGGTGTTTTGTAAGCTTCTACTTGTGTTCTTATTACTTTGATTGATTCCATTTTGTCAGTATTGCTCTTTCAACCGTCTCAACCGCTTCCAAACGCCGACGGAAAAGCCAAATTGTCGTGACTTCCCATACCAACGAAGTAATACAGTAACAATGACATTCTGGTGAAGCGAACAGCCATTCAGACACACATGACAAATCACACGGCCATTGCTTAATTTCAATTCTCCTATTGAGTAAAAACGACGACTTCTCCCCTTCGCTGCGTATGAAAAAGTACGCATAAGTATCAGTTCCCCTTTCATTTGGAGTCACTGACCTGCTAACTCAGGGAGCCTGTCTCAGTGTTCCAAAACAGCCAGCCTGTCACCGCCCTCTCTCCCTTTGTCTTCAACTTGGCATATATATATATACACACACACACTATATATACACACTACTATATACTATATACAGCATAGTCTAGTGGTCTAGGCGTTGGACTCCCAGCCGCAAGGTCGTTGGTTCAATTCCCAGAGGTGGGCTACCTAAAAGCGTCTGCTAAATGATCTAATTGTACTATATATTCCATAACACACACACACACACACACACACACACACACACACACACGTCACTTACAGACGCAGGCGGCCGCCAGCAGCCGGTTGGCCACGTAGGGGGCCACGCAGGTGGGGAAGATGGGCTGGACCATGTAGTTGGAGAAGGTGATGGCGATGACGGCCTGGCTGGTGGGCTCGATGATCAGCAGCGACGTCCACAGGCGGATGAAGGCCATGAAGCCCCCGAAGGCCTCCAGGATGTAGGCGTAGGACGCCCCGGACATGGTGATGGTGGTGCCCAGCTCGGCGTAGCACAGCGCCCCGAACACCGAGAAGATCCCGCCCACCGCCCACACCACCAGCGACAGCCCGTAGGAGGCGCTGTGGATCAGCACGCCCTTGGGCGACACGAAGATGCCCGAGCCGATCATGTTGCCCACGATCAGGCACACGCCGTTCAGCAGCGAGATCTCCTTCTTCAGCTGCATGGGGTCCCCTGAGGCCTCCGGCTTCAGCGGCGGCGGGGAGCCGCCGTTGGGCGCCTCCCGCGCGGGGGCGGGGCTGTAGGAGGCCATTGGTGTGGTGTGGGAGGAATGAAGCTGGAGGTGAAGTCTATTGGCTGGGGTTTTAATTTGAGAGATTCAAGTCTTTCCTGCTTATGGATGCGCCGGTGGCATCTGTTAAACAAACACACACAGACACACACGCACACAAAAAGGTTTTAGCAGTGAAGACGTTACTATGGCAACACTTCCGTCATAGCAAACTTACATATAGCGACTAAGTAATTCAAGCAGTGGCTATTGTGGGTTAGTCGTTCGGGTGAAACCCGCATTTAGTAAAAAGACCCAACGGATTAATGGAACGGATGGAAACAGACCTATAAAGGCGCACACACGCGGTAGCGGTACACTCACTGTTGGATCAGAGAGTCATCTGTGAGCCATTAGGCGGCACGGTAAATGGCCTTTTAAAGGTTAAGTGTATTGACCGAGAGGAGCACAACGTCTATCCCGACATGCCTGAGGCTTCGCTAGTAAGCATGACTCCCTGTCCCCCCCGTTAGTCTCCGCCGATGGAGGGCCCTGTGACAGAGGCCCATTAAAAACCACCCAACCACGGAACCCCCGTTTATTAGGAGTCAGCATGATGGGCCGTCACATGCCGTCCAAAGTTCACCGCCAGCACGTATGGATTTGAGGAATGAATATGAAACACCGCAGGCCACTCGTGCATTTCACACAGACACAAATGACAAATGGGGTTCGAGGTGAGAGCGGACATTTTGAGATGCCCGAGCGTGGTTTCACTCAATGGCACGTGTGAAGTAAATGCGTGGACCCTATAGAGGCTTCCTGTTAAGAGAAAACAGAGCTAACAAAATGAATAATGGGCACGTTTGATTTCGGCGTGGAGGTTAGCGAGCACTGACTCTTGAACGCTATTAATTGTCGATGCTCGCTCACTGGCACATCAGAATTTTCCCTGCCATGACCCGTCTCTGACAAGAGGGTCCGAGTCAGAGACGGTAGCCAGGAACATCATAATGTAGAAATATGGGAAACCATCGCTGCAGGATTAGAATAACGACAAGATATGATCCACATCAGCCACATCTGGCCCCTGGGCGCTGACAGACAATCTATTGCGACAGCTCGGTGTGTGAAACCCTACAAAGCGCTGATAAACGCACAGTGCCAATGCACGTGACCGCGAGCGTGCCCGTAAACGCAGGGCGTAAGGCGAGGCTGTGAGAAGCCCCAGTGCAAGGTCCAGGCATCAGAGATAAGTAGGCCTACTGATGAGCTCAAGGTTACGAGCGCACTCGCCCTCTGCCCCGGGTACTGTCACCGAGGGACTGTTAGCACTACACTACCTGCCCCTTAATCTTAATGGAGGAAACCTGAGATAACCGTTGCACCTTGCCACCTCATGGTTTGCTTTAAATCCTCCATAACTTAAAATAAAAACACCCTACCCACCACCCTAGTGGCTGTGTACAGTATTGTCTTATTGTACAATGTTCTGTTGCTATGTTTTTTCGAGATTATAATATGTTATGAACAGTCAGACAGATAAACAGAAGAATGTAGCACTGGACGATTATTCAACACAGTATAAATGAAATAACACCGTAGTATATTAACATTCTTTGTCAAGAGCTGTGTTGTGCTGGAAGCTACTTATTATGTAGGTTGTTGTAGAGACTGGGTTATATATTTATATCAAATCTCCTGTAATAGACAAGTAGAACTTTGCCAATATCTCCCTTCTGTGTTGGCTCATCAGAAACAACCTACTGTACCTCTTCTGTTATCTCCTACTCTAACCGGAATGTGCAGTATCTGGAGAACCGAGATTTCTTCCTCCTAAGCTGCTATATTCGCTTCCTGTAGTAGAGAACAGTTATTTACTGACATTAGCATACATTTTACTCATCTTACTTTCCATTTTATACATCAGAACTGTTTTTCCGATCACCACCAAAATACCACTAGAATCCTCTAGACCACTGACAGCATCAGATAGGTATTCCGATAAAAGTTAATAAATAATTATTTGAACACGTGGTGTAGATTGACTAGCTTGAATCCTATTTTACCGAAGGCGACTAAACTCACTAATAATAAATGTAGCTTGTACACCGCATATTAAGCATGCCTCACCTTCTCCAGGTGTTCCAGCTGAATGTGATGGGAGGTCTGTGGTGACCTCTTGGCGGGCCAAGCCGAGCTTCAGGCGTCTCTAAACTGATGGCCACACTGTTGACACACTCTTCTTTTCTCAGTCTCGTCTCCCTGCCAGGTCGCCCCTCATTGCTTTCCACCTATTACTCTATTAATGTAGGTAGTCCTGTGCCGTGGCTGTCTGGTCCCCGCGACCACCGAGTTTTTACTTTTCTCGCCTCCGTTGCCGAGAGAGAACCTGAGTGAACTGAGAAGGTGCGCTCGTTTGACCGACCGTTTCTGCCTTTTAACGGCGCAACCAAGGAGACAGGAGGTAGGGCCAGAGGGGAGGGCCTGGCCCTTTAAGTGCCAGTGTTGTGCAAAAGGTGCCCCCCCCTCCCTGTCGCTGTCTACAATCTGTACTGTCTGAAACCACGTGCATGAGTAGCATGAGTAACATGAGTAGAAAAAACGTTATTTATGTTAGCATATTAAGGGAAGTCTTCGGTATAATATATGATTTTAGTGCTTGTTTGACTTTCTTTTCCTACATTTTTAAAGACATTCAAATAAAAAAGTACTCATTTACCTAGTGCAACAATACACACCTACACCTGTTTTTAATTAATATGCATTGGGCATGACAAAGGAGTTTCGACTTCCTGTTAAATAATTAAAGCCATTAATCACGACTGATTACATAAATGAAAAGTTTATTGGTAGTAGTTTTATTAACGTATTTACAATAACACGTGCATTTGAAAAACTCCCCTTTAAATTTGCGTGGTATTGATTGCTTTATTTTTGCGTTATCATTTCGAGATAACAAAATCATTCGTTGTTTTTTTTTTACCTATCAAATAAAGCTATAGGAGAATAAAAACAACACACTTTTATGCAAACTGCAAGATACCTGACGGAAGTATAACGGCAATATGGATCATGTCTCCCTCTTGTGGATATAGAAAATACTGCACAGACCAAAGCACACGATAGCCCTGTCTGTGTACTCTTTGTGTACAGTGTAGTATTGTTTTAACTAGCCTATTTGATTTACTAAAAATGTATGTTCTTATAATCTATTGGCCGTTTGTATTTACATTTAATTGCTTTTCTGAACAATACATTAGTGTTGATTGATGAAGATTACACCCTCATATTTAGCTGTGATTGTAGATAATGAGATTTATTTATATTCAGTGCATCTACATTAATTGTATGTCATTAACAAGATGAAAACAATCAGTCGACCACGTTGCATCTTCATTGTTCCCCACGGTGAAAGGGGACTGTTCAATATTGACCGATTAAACTTGGACATATTAGGCTATCATTAGCATGATGGAAGTTTTGTTGTTGTCTTATGTAGCTGCGTTGATTAATGTGTGTGTGGGCATGCCCCCCAAGTTCTGTGTGATCAAAGGCAACCTCTAACATCACACCTGTGACCATCTGCCCCCCACCCAGCCCCTCCCATGGTACACCTGGCTGAGAACTGCTATTATAGGAGGATTTCCATCATAACCGTTTTGTGATTGAGACACATCTCTTGTCGATGTGGACAAACTTCTCACACATGGCTCCTCTCGGCTCCTTTTGTCTCTGCCCCACTCTCTGGCCTTTAGAATTCTTCCCCCTGGTTACCGGTTGTCATGGTTTCTGGAGCCCCAGTCGGGTTGACTGGAGGGGATTAAGGGGCGGCCATTTTGGGGACAGCTGGGCCAGGTTGCTCCCTAGCTGCTGCCCCCAGTCACTTTTGGGGGAAGAGGGGTGGCATTGTGTGAGGATTAGAGCTTCCTGTGTGTCAGCCCATTACAGGGATGGTTGGGGGGGAAATGAAAGAGAAAATGAAAGAGTGCGTATGAAAGAGTATTGGGGAGTTGGGGGGGCATCTCCTACAGCTGCACCCTCAATCACATGCATACAGGCTCCGATTATCCTTTTCACTTACTCATGCGCGCGCACCGCGTGCACGCACGCACACACACACACACACACACACACACACACACACAAAGTCCTGAAACATATGAAAAGAAAGTGAAGGAAAGAAAAGGCAGAATTAGCAGACAGCTAGCCTAGCGCCCCCAGACAAAGGCGAAATCCAGACACACTGAGCCGAGAGCGGCAACAAACAACGGAAAACTGGCCAACAGCAGTCCCACAAACAGACAGAAAAAAATAATAATAATCTAGACCCACCCACCATCAAATTGACAACCGACAAACGGACCTCACATCCCTGTTTCTTTATTTATCCTTTAGGCATCACACGGGGCGGGTGGGTGAAGTGGGGTGTAGTATTTTGCACCGTAACTACAAAAAACACATTTACAAGTGGTAAAGTAAAGCATACAAAATACTAAACTAAGGAATGCGGTGAGTGCAGACAATTTCTGCAGGGGCAGAAAACTTCACTCTCAAGTGCTTTGAGAGAGGAGAGGGGGGGGGGGGGGGGCGGGATATAGAGGTAAGACTGGGCAAAGACGGGGCCTTTTTAGCCGACGAGGCTAACCCTGGTTTTTACACAT
>JAOEHI010015593.1:7692-22655 GCA_025447815.1 Percopsis transmontana
TATCTATCTATCTATCTATCTATCTATCTATCTATCTATCTAGCTAGCTGCAGTTCCTTGGCTAAGAGGGCCAAGTACATGTGGAACTCCTCTCCATGCACCTTCCTGGTGGCATTTTCTCATCTGCTGTCACACAGCCCCTGGCAGGGCGGAAGACGGCACAGCATGTGTCCGAGTGTGGACCGTCCCCTTGGATCACGTCACTGAATTTGGTGACAACCGGTCAACATCTCAAAGGTCATTCTCATTTGCTCTTGGCCCCAAGAACTTCTGCAGTACATCTAAACAGGCTGTACAACAGCCTATGTTATGTACTGTATCAGAGCTCTAAACGGAGGGGTTGCGTGACAAAAAAACTTTTTGTTATGGTACTAAAATGACCACAAATAATAACAGAAAATGTTCTATTTAGTACAATATCCTACTTCTTTGTGAGCTATGCTCTCTGCAATGTGATGCTATTCACAGGTCCTACTGTAGTTTTTTTTTTTAAATCCGTTGACAGATCTGCAGCGTATAGGTAGGTGAGTGTGTGTGTGAAGTGGTCAATGGTGGTGTCAGTTGGTACTGCCCGCCAAGGAGCAATTATCTCCCCAACGCCTCATTAAAACGGGAACTTGTGAGCCAGAGAAATGTCCGGGGTATGGAGCGATGGCGACGGAATGTCTGATACCGACGACCAACATGCCATGGCTGAGCAGGCTTCAAATGCAGGCTAATTTTCTTTGAATGAGATGAATAACTTGATTATCAGGCATTGATGTGTTATTTGCGTTGAATAAGAAATGTAGAATCTTTACGTTAGGGGCTTTTGTTGTATAAAATAGTAGATGGTGAAGAGTTTAAGAAAAAACTGAAAATTTTTGTGACATACAGTAGTGCTTTGTGCAGTATGCGAATGAATGAATTTCAGCCATAATCAGAAGTCACTGCAGTGTGGTGGTTGAAAGCTCCTCTAAGACAGTTTTTATATTTTGCAAACTACAGTAGTCCTTCAAAGCACAGCTGGGGGAATAATACTGAGCCTCTGTGGGACTGTGCTACCACTGTAATATTGACCCTAAACATAAAGCATTGATTAAATGGTGGATTTGTGCCATCAGTTGGCATTACACTTTTTTGCCCCCTCCAAACCATATACATCTCTTGTATTGAAGATTATTATGACTTGGTTCACAGACACATCAACCTGACAAACGTCAGATTAATGATGACAGATGAGATAATGAAATGGCTTCTCATTGAGGTTGCTCAGATGGGATATGCATTCTCAGACACACGGAGAACTATAGTATTTGAATGCTCAGCGGTTGCCAACATTGAGAGGATATTGATGTGTCTTGTTAATTTCAATAATTTTGACCCAACGCTGGAGAGAACAGAATTCATGAACTTGTAATTGTGAGCAGAAAAAAAACGAGCTAAAACCAGAACTCTATTTCTAGCCTTCTCGCTAGTTGTAAATATAATACAAACGATTGCAGAGGCTTTAGTGTGTGTGTGTTTGTGATTTCTGTGTCATCCTACTAAAGGCAGAATCGGACTTCACAAACAAGTTCCCCTCAGCCGTGTGATTATTAGGATTACTGTCAGAAGAAACGATATCCCGCTGACAGCTCCGCACAAACATTCTTATTCTCTGCGTTAGTCAACTCGTACTCGGCTCAGTAGCAGTAGCTTATCGTGGTTTGTCAGTATGTTTGTTCATATGTAGACCATAGTAGTAAATGTTCTGTTCATCAAAGCTAGTATAATTTTATATACAATATTATCTGTCAACATGGCCTGCAAAAAGAACAACCTCTACAATGCACTTCTCCTACTAACCAGCCTTGCAGATCTAGCCAATGGCAGGTTTTTAGCTTGGAAGCCATCAAACTCAAAAGAACACACAATCATTCAAACAAGCGGTCAGGGCAATGTTGCTATGTCAGCGTAATTCTAGCCTGGTAAGACAATCCTGATTTTTCTTTTTTTTTGGTTCTGTTTGGGTCTGTATGGGTTTTAAATTGAATGTTCAGACTGATGGGCAAAACATACTGTAGAAAATAGTAGATGCTTACAAAATCGAACAACTTAACGAGTTACTTGCAGCCAGACTCCAGTGGCTATAATCTTTCGGTTGCATTTCATGTCTGTGAGGTGAAAGTGGTGAGATGAGTTTTAAAATGAATTTCAAAGGTAAAGTATTTAATATTGAGATAATAAAATGTATTTCAACACCGCTTAGCAGCACAGTCAGTTCAACTTGGCCTATATTCCCTGTGTGCTGTACTTCTCCTGACTCTTGTATTTAATTGTATTGACTCAGTATTTCCTGTCCTAGCCTGTAAGTGTTTCCTAATTCCGTTGACTTTTAGTCTGTGTCCATCAAAGTTATTCCTTTACTAATTTAATACATGTATAATTGCTTTGACATCCTTTTACTCAATCCACTTTATTCAAACATTCATTCTATGTTTGTCCAACAGTCGCTTTGATTATGTGCACAAGGTGCAGCCTTGTCTCACAATGAGTTATTTGAAGAAATAATTAAATTGTATATGGATTTTGTGGTAATTTGAGATTATGTGTACTCGCATTCGAAAATATTAAATATGTTACAAGTTTTCATTGATTCTAATGTAGTGTTTTCCCCTGTATTTTTCATTTGAACAAACAAATTTATTTTCTGCGTAGTTGCGCCACACTTGTATTGATTTTTATTTTTATTTTTTTAAAGCAAAAAAAACCTGAACCGCATCATATCTGCTTGATATCAAAGACTATTGATTCTCTTTTGTGAGTTGTATTTCTAAAGCAAGGGTACTGTACGAGACTGACCACTACCTTTAGGTAGAGGTGCAGCCTAGTTATTTAAAACTATTGAGTATTACTACAAGAATACATTATTTTTGCTTGCGTATATATCAGTTTGTCAAGATCAAGGGATGATGAAATGTGTAGCATACAAAATACAAATTCATAGAGAAAGCTAAATGTTACTCAGCCTCCAGCATTTCAATATACCTACTTTTGTATTTTTTACATTACATTATGTTTCATAGCCAACAATTGTATTTGTGTTTCTGTACTACTTCTGTTACGCCTCAGTTTAACTGAATTATGCAACTCATGAACCCTCCCCCCCTCCCATGCACCACAGACAAGCATCCTGCTAAAGTTGCTCTGCACAGCAGCAGTTCCCGACATACCAGTCCTTATTCCGTTTGATGTCCGTGGAAGCTGTCTGTGAAATAGGATGTGCTGTCACACGGAGCCAATACGCTTTAAGGTTTCTCTTTTTTTCGTTATTCTGTTTTAGGTCTTTGTCTGAGTGTGTAAGAGACCGATCTTAGGCACTGCGGATGCCTTCATTGTTGTGTGTGTGTGTGTGTGTGTGTGTGTGTGGTGTGTCCTGTCATCGTGTTCGGCTCTCTTGCAAAAATAAACCTTGTGCATCCTTTTGCTGACCCACCGTGTCACCAAATCACTCTGAAAAGTTGCTGTCAGTGATATTCATGCCAAATGAAAAATTCCGTTACACGTGTACTATTTATATGCTTTATGCCTATAGCTTTATCAGATAAATAAATAACCCTGCAAATTTCCCTTTTCCCTCACAAGTACCTTTTTAAATACCTGGCCTTCAAAGCTATTTGGAAGAGCTTGTGCCATCTTGTGCCATTTTGTAATCTTCATCTCTATGTTTTGTTATTCCCCCTCAATGCGAACTCATTCATGAAACTCCAAAGAACAGCGGCTCTGACACTAGGACACCTGTCTGTGTCGGACCAGCGTCCATCAGTCAGTAGGAGGGGGGTCTAAAGTGCTTTATCGCATTAGACGGGATTCCCATGGGAAGTTCTAATCTATTAAAAGGGAGCGGAGACACACTTTCTTAAATGAGATCAGCAGCTGCTATAAGAGGTTTGTTCTCTAGCCCCGTGAGGTAATGGATGATGATTGTCCAAGTGAGGGTTTTTTTTCCTATAGCACTGAACTTGAAAGGGGAATTGGTGACAATACATGCATCAAATTTCCTCTCGCATATTTTTTTTTTTTTTTTTTTATATTGAAATTGACTTTTCTGCATATTATTTAATGATGTCTGCTGTCTACTTAATTGAGAAAGCTATTTATAGTTTAAGATGTTGAGATGAAAGCCAACAGACTCCGGGGGGAAAGATCTGTATCACCAGAGAGAAAGTCGGCCGCTATTTGAATTGCTAATGAAAACAATCTTTACACGGTGCTGAGCTGATTATGCTTTATGGATAAATAGCCAAAAGGAAAGCTTTCCCTGGTGTTGTAGCATCTCCATTGTTCATCAGGAAATTATGTTTCAGCACAATTCTGGCAGCTTTTATTTAATTTTTTTTTACATTTCTGTGGGGACTCGAGTCACTTGACTTGAACTTGAGTCTGAATCAAGTCACAATTCTTTTGACTTGCCTTGATGTATATAGAGACAAGGACTTTACATGGACTTGACCTGTACTTCCCTTGGTGTTCTATGCTTAGATTCAGAACTTGACTTGAGATTTGTCTGAAGACTTGACAGTGACTCAGGGAATCAAAATAGTTGCGTGAGACCCATGCTAACTTTTACCCTATGATATGAACATCTAAGCACCATTCTTTTGGCATACAGCAGTAACTTAATTCACACACAAACATACCCGTACAGCGTGATGGGTGCATGAAAGAATGATCTCCATACTTCTACTCTACTACTCCATATTTTATTTATAATTTATTATTTTATGATAGCTATTACTGATTGCAAGTAGAGTTAATTAATCTTCCTTGTTTAACTTTATGCAAAAAGTCACGAGTGCCTTTTGTTCCTTGAAGTCAGTATTCTTACTGCATGCCAAATCTGTAGCCAGTAGACCCTAAAGTCTACTACTACTACTAATTAACAGTCAGCAGATTATACATTGTTTTACCAGTTGCAATGCAGACAAAGTTCATGCTTGTAGCTGCTTCCCAAATACCCCCTATCCCATTTCCATTTCAGACTCTACATAAAGTAGAAACTTGGAATTGTAGAATGCTTACAATCCTATACAGGCTTGGACGGCAAATCAGTTCCACATCAGTCCACCCCCACCCCCATTTGACCCAAGTACTGTAGGGCTCTGTACAAAACAATGTGCAATACCACATTTCCTCATAGCACTGTCAAGTAAGTGCCAGCTGGCATTTCATTTATGCTAAGCAATCTTTGTGTGAAGACAGCGTTATTTGAAGGATAAGCACTCAATCTAAGCCATTATAAGGCCTGACAGTATTTTGAAAACGCCATCAGATGGGGACTGGAGCGTGGGGGCCCCCCTGAGGTGGATAATATGGGATTCCTCATGTGGAGGAACGAGCACAGCTCAATTTCCTTGGCACACGCAATTTCAGTGTTATCCCAGCTCTTAATGTGTTTGAGCCTCTTTTTGATCCCCAGCCAAGGTGTCCAGTAATGTAATTGGGCTGCACCCCGCTTCCCCCACCGCCGTCTCTGGATTGTTACAGATAATAGGTGTGGTTGCCAAGCAACATTGGCTGGTTCTATGATGCAACGTTCATATCCCATTATTTTATTTTTTTGTTATTTTTTGGTGAATGGAATGCTGCTGGGAGTGGGAGACGACAAACTCCCCTTCTTGGCTCAAGAAATGGTGTTCTCCATCTTCAAATGAGAGAAGTTGGTTAACTTTAACTTAACTTAAGTTTCCCCTTAAGGCAAACTTGGAAAATCCCTTATTATCCCCTTACACCATCTCCACCCACCATCCACATCCAAGGTGGTGTCCCAGATATAACAGGATGTGTAAAAAGAGTGAAACCCATAATATGGTGTTTGCGGCCGTGAGATGCGTTGAGTTGATAAAACGGCACACATAGATGTTTGATTTGTCTTGGTGTATAGCCTACCTATGGATGGATTGCCTACTCTCTTCAATGGCAGAAATGGAAACCTCCTGGCAGGAAATAATTGAAATGAATGGGAGGTTGGGGGGGGGAGCTTTCTAAACTACAAACTGCAGTCGTGCGATGTGTGGATAAGCATGTGTGCATTTACCTTCATGAAAGATCCCGATCTCCCCTCTGTGCATATTTATGCAGTATACATGCGCATATATCTTTTCATGTTTGTGTTATTAATTAAGCTTCAGTGTATTAGCTCAGCCGGAGCAGAATTCTCTGGGGTGTCATCATTTAAACTTGGGGTGCAAATCCAATCATTAAATGTGTAGCCAGAGGAGCCAGCTGGTGTATGGGGGGGGGGCTGCGTGTTGCTCACAGGGGGCCCGAGACCAGACGGCCCCCGTTATGACAGTAAATGTTTTTTGCTGCAAAGAAACATGGCCAACGTCTCAGGGATGACGTATTATTATTTGATTATGAATACCCCTTGGGCTCACTGTTGCAAAATGTCACCAAAATTGCTCTGTGACTTCATTTGTAATGCATTGTTTGTTTTCTTTTTATTATTATTATTGTGAGTTCAAGCTGTAAAGCTGCGGAGTGGAATTGTAATAATATCATCCGACTCTCTCCAAGGGCTGCGGTAAGAAAATGTCACAAGACATCAATTCAATAAAGGTGAAAACATGATGATCTTGTTTAATGTTCTATCTAATTGGCTCACCTAAGCAAGCACACGTTTTTTTCAGACAGAGAATTTATGGCAGTAAAAAGTCTGTTGCATGTGTCTCCCTGGGATATGCTGGTATTTATTTATTGAAATCCAATTAGTTTCACTCCCTTTGCTTCTGTCACTCTTATCTGTTGGAGTCCCGAAGCCCCTCACAGAAGGATTTATTAAATATTCAAGTGTTCCTTTTTCCGAGACGATAATATATTTAAAAGCCCGAAGCATCAACACGAAGCTGTTCAATAATTCATGCGTATGGTCTGTAGGCCTATATGGACAATCATAGCATTTTAGCATTGTAGCGCTTTATTTCAGTTTCGGTGAGTGTAGTTAGAGAATGGGTCTATAGAGTTTTTTGGCCAGAAGTTGCTGTAGGTCAGCACTTTTTCTGTAAGATGCAATAACTTGGGCTATATAAAAGTGACATGAAGGGAAAGCTTTTTGTTAGTTTTTTTGTGTTTTTTTGTAATGTGAAGCTTAGTATTGTTATGTACTGTTTAGTGAATTTAGGGGAATCGATTGAATCATCAGGGAGCAGAATTAGAGCCTGGACGATATTTTCTGCCGAAATTACCACATCGTAGATATCGGTATCTGAATACGGTGACTAATGTAACATAAATCATCAAATGTGGCCTCTTGCAACTAGAGGTTTAGTTAAGGACAAATGTTTTTTCCTGTGCCTGCAGATGTAATCAAATTCTCTTTGTCACAACTATATTTGTATTCAAAGGAATCCACCCCCACTTGTGTGCTTCACATAAAAAAGGCTGCAGATACTGTATGTGACTGACGTAAAAAATCAGGTCTATATATTGGGCCTACTTACAAACACCCTTGAGCAAAATATCTAACATCTACCTGCTTCTTAATGCTTGTAATTGTACTCACTGTAATGGTGCACCCGAGTCGCGGTGCTACCCTGCGCTGCTGGCAGCGACATGCAGCCAGCTTGTGGGCGTTGCTAACATAATGTTACTGTTCATGAGGAATTTTAGGAAAGCCAGCAACAGCTGCGATCAGTCTCTCCTCCATTTTGGCTATAGGAACTAAAGTGTAAGAAAACAGTGAAAGAATATAGGACCACATCTGCCCTCTGATTGGCCGTCGCTAAGTTGCAGCGATTTGGTCGCTCAGCAACTCGCCACGCCGCATCGCTCAGTGTAGCCCAGCAACCATTGGAAATTAATGACTTATGGCCGTTTTGACGCTTGACGTTGCTGCCGGTGTGAGTGCATGGTAAGTCACTTTGGATAAGTGTTTGCTGAAGGACCTAATTGATTACCAAAGATTCACTTTTAAAGGTGCAGTAGGCAACTTTTGTATAACTTTAGTATATCCACATCAGATTTAACCAATCAGATGCAAGAAGTTCCTCCCTTCTTGCCACTACTTACACACACAGTGTTGCACACTTCCTAAAACCTTCTCGTCTCCACCAAGTGTGATTTTAATTGTGGGAAATGCAGTCTTCCATCTTATGGTTTTATCGGATGTAGGGCATCTTTTTAATAATTACTCCAAGGCTTTCATTTTAGATTCCCAGTGCATGTTTTGCAGGTGGAAACAGATGGTGTGGAATCTGTTCTATTTGTTAGCTGCTTTGAAAATCATTAAAGTATTAAAAACATCAAATGTCCCCTCTTGATTTTGAACCAGCTTGTTTAGAGCTTTTTAGATTAATAATTGAGCGCTTTGAATGAGGCGTGAAGTGAATGCGTCCTCTATTCTATGCCTCAACAGCTGCTTGGGATCTGCTGGTGACAGATGGCATGGCGTGCATGTAGGATCTGGACCTCCATGTCGTTTTTACTCTTTCTTTTTGTCAATCTTTCGATCTGTGTAGAAATGCCTTCTACTTTAAACTGTCTTATCATGGGTTAAACATATATACTCCTTTATCCTTCAGTGGGTTATTATAACATTAATTCATATTTCTTCATAAAAAGGCCATTGCGTTACATAACACCCTTTTGAGTCATTTTTTACAGGAAGAGAATGTAGGCTTAATTCCTGGTTAGATTGCACTGCAGGGTTTCTCTCTCTGTTCCAGGTCCTGTTGAAGGATATTTTAAGCGGTCTGCATGGGAACTGTTTGCCTGCAGCTTCTCTCCTAGCCCTAGGTGTCCAGCTAGGGGACAGCTACTGTAGGTTCTGCATTGTAGAGAGTCGTATGGAAGCAGCAGCAATCCACACATGGGAAATTTGATACTCTGTGATCTGATAACCATGCTTTAAGGTCAATATTGTTTTTATTAATTTTACATACTTCAATGTTCCAAAACGACATAATTTTTTTTTCTTTCCTTTTTTCCTCATACTGTACATATATTACCCCCCTATCTGAAACGCTCTGTTAAAGCACCTGTGTCTTTTGTCCCTGTGTCCCCCCCCCCCCCCCCCCCATGAGCCCAGTGTGCTCTGATTGGTCAACCGCCAGAGCGGTTCCGCCCCTGTCGGCTGTTCATGAGTTCACACACAAAGAAAGCAGTGCTGGTACCTGCTTTTTCTCCCATAAGTTTATGGAGCTAAAAGAGTCTCAATAAAGATAAATGCACACACAGGATTCATACATGCACACACTTGTGATTGGCTTATAAGTAAACCATCCCCACGTGGGGTGCGTTCTTGTGATTGGCTTTAACAAGGGAGATATCTGATTGGTTGAAGATCATTCCCTGTTTCAGAAAATGCATTTGTGTGTTGAGCCAAGTTAGGGGAGTCTCACACAAAAATGCAGTGAAGTTCACAGACCGCCGTGTGTGTGTGTGTGTGTGTGTGTGTCTGTGTGTCTGTCTGTCTCTTTATTGAGACTCTTTTAGCTCCATATAAGTGTGCCTATCAACAAACTGCCTAAAGCACAGCTATCTACTGTCTGAGGCAAAACGTTGTGAGCAGAGCTAAAGGCGATCACTAAAAAATCTCTAAACTTTTGGAAAAAAGCTTAGAATAGTAGATAAGGGGAGACCTACACCAGATTTATTTTATCTGCACCAGAGGAAAGGGCAGAAGATTACGAGGACATTTCAGGTCAGCTGGTATTCAAGAAAGGATTGGCTATGTGGCTGTGTTATTTTATGTACTGTAGTTCTATGTGCTGAAAACGGCGGGCTGTTCTGCTTTCTGCACCGAACCAGAGCAAGTGGCAGAGTTCTGCACTGGTCCCGCACCCGTTAACACCGCTAACACCGTTAACCGAGAGCTGCACACTAATTTAATAACTGTACCCAACCGACCCATTTAACATTAAAACCGCAATATAATTCTAATAAGGAGCTATTGACGTCACAGGACCACCAAAATCAGAATGGCTTGCTGAAACACATGTTTACAGACATAGGCTGCCCAAAAGTAACTGACTGGATTGTGTTATTTAAACGTTTGTGGGTTGGTAGGCACTTCAGATACCCAAATGTAGCACTGATCCTGTTCCTTTTTCCTTGTCTTCTCGTCCAATCAGAACTCCCAGAGAACTGGACAGACACTAAAGAGACACTGCTGGAAGGGATGCTGTTTAACGTCAAGTACCTGGGCATGACTCTAGTAGGGCAGCCCAAAGGAGAGGACATGGCAGCAGCTGCCATTCACAGGATCGTTGCTACGGTGAGTTTGAAAAGTCAGCGGTTGGATTCTCTATCCCAACACTGACTGTGGGATTTTCATTTGGTCGGTAATATTAAGCCTATTACTTTTAATAATGAAGATTTACATAAATCACATTTTTTGTACATGTAGCCTTTATAGTCTTTATCTAATATTTAGTCGGTAGCAAATCAGAAAATCTCATATGTGATTCTATCTTTTCAGCATCAATAAATCAACAAAAATGGTATTTTGAACTTGTCATTTTACTGCCATGTAACCTGCTAATAATTAAAACTTAATCTAGGATTATCAACTGGTTGCACACAAGCAAAGAACAAATCAAAGATATGATCAGGTTTTTCTAAGCAGGGTTGTGTACACGCATTAGTTTTCAAAAAGCCTTATTTTTTTTTTCTAACTCTCTACAATCGAAGTATTCTTAGAAACACCCTTCCCCTGGTAAAAATGAGACACACAGACATCAATATGACTTATTTATACTTGAATATTTTGTTAAACTTCCATTAAGCCACACATGCAAAGTTCTCAGTCACCAGGCACATATCCAGTTCTTTTATTCCTAAATAGAAAAATAATATTTAGTTCCCTCCTCAACCTAAAGGGTTTTTTGGGGGGTTTTTTTGGGGTAAGATTTATACATTTTCTACTGACTCCACTACAAGACAGACAAAACAAATTGCCTACCTCAAAATGACACTGGAAATTGTCCCTGTTCACACTTCCATCACACAGAACTGACAGAATTGAATGTCATGTCTTGCCATAATATGTACTGGGTAGCAACAGTCGATGCCTCTCCAGTGCGTTTGATTTAGGCCCGAGCAGTAAGACAAGGCACCATTCCTTTGTCCTTGAACTCCTCTTTGGCCCAAGTGGGCGACCCCCCCCCCCCCCCCCACTTCCTTGATACTCAGATTCACTCTCTCAACTGTTGGCCTCTATTTCCTCTTTGGCACGCACAGCATAATGGAAGCACATTCCCATGCATGTGCAAATAAACGCCTCGCTTTTTGTCTGAAATTACCCCTGTACTTGAAACCAGCGTTACAAAAACATTGTTGTTTTAGTTTTACACTCCACTTACAGCTCCCTCCACCTACAACCACCTACACTTTTGTGGACCGTTCTTTTTTGCTATTTATATTTATTTATTAATATACAGTCTCTTCCACTGTGTTTTGAGCTAAATCAGTGTAATGTGATATGACACGAAGAGCAACAGAACCCTTTCCTCGCTAGCTTAACAGGTATGTGGGAGGTCTGTGTCACACTGTCAACAGGCGCTGTTGCAGGGCACCAGCTCAGCAATTTTGCCTTCCTGTATCTCCTCAACGCTTCAGATGGAGCCGAGGGAGTCAGCTGCTGTCAGCCTGACCTCAAATCCCCATTCCTGGCTTCATTCGCTGTCCTCCCTCTTGCGTTGCCTTCTGTAACTCTGCCACTTTCTGGAACAGCTACTGTAGCTCTAGCAGGCTTTTACATTTTTTACAATTTTCTTTTTCCGCCTGAGGCTGTTTTACATTGTGTTCTGTTATTTTGCTTTTTATGTCTGCTTGTTTGTCATTTAATGTTTCAATTCAGAAGTTATTATTTTTTGCTGTATTTTTATACTGTCACCCACAGCAACTTTATTTTTGGTTGGTTGGTTTGTTCAATAAACATAATTCAGTGCTTTGAGTCCTACTGTGTCTGCTTGTATATGGGTAAATGAGTGAATATCACCTATAATCCTAATTCCACAGGCCAGAGCGAGTGCAAAGAAGTTCCGGAAAGTAACGCTGACAGTGTCCCCGAAAGGAATCATCATTACAGACACAGAGACTACAGACCTCATAGAGAATGTCTCCATATACAGGTAAACGGGTTGTCTCTGTCCTTTTCTAACCACATAGTTTCAATCAGAACTAAATCGGGCAGCATTATATAGGTCTTAGTGGTCTCATTATTAAATGAATAAATAGATTGGGTAAATGAGAACTGCCACAGTTTTCAGCCATACAGTATCTTCTATCTGGGTCACTCCCAGCTCTGTCCAGTACCTTCACTCCTTTTGTGTGATTATTCCAAGGCCTTCTCTGCTCTCTCTTAGCTCTTGTGACTCATGTTCGATTAATTGGGGGCAGCTGTGGCTTACAGGCTTGGCAGTTGGGCTTGTGACCAGAAGGTCGCCGGTTAAATTCCGGCAGGGAAAATGGGCCAACGTGTGTATTCACTGTGTGTGGCGTGTGTGTGTTCACTTGGCAGGTGATGGGTTAAATGCAGAGACCAATGCGTGTGTCTATGACGGTGTTATGTTATGTAGTTTTCCTTGCAAGCCAATATTGAGAGGTGCATTGTGGCTGCATATTATCTCTCTACACACCAAAGGGAACGAACACATAGTCAATAGAGACTCTGAAAACAGTGTGTGATATGTTAGGCAGGTTTCATCTGTCTGGATCGACTTCCGCAATGCAGAATGGGGCTTTTGTTTAGATTGTGGGAGGTGTGATTGCACTTGGACTGAAGACTTGGACTGTGTGTGTGTGTGTGTGTGTGTTCCCCAGATCCACCTTATCAGTTGCCGCAGACCACAGGCCAGGGAGTCATCCTCACCTTTCATCTTCCTCTCTCTCGCACTTATCTTAACCCCCTCCCTTTTCTCCCGCATATAAACACAGCTCTCTATTTTGAATTATCCACACCAATGTAACAGGAGCGGCAAGCCTAGCTAATTGCTCTCTTGTGCTGCTGCAGCAATGAAGCAGTTTCCATTCATGCTAGCACATGTAGCATTAGAGACTAGAGTAGGGTGCCGGGAACAGAGGGGGGCTTGACTGAAGATCGATTTCGCTCAGGCATCAACCCCCCCAACTCTGTTCTGATCCCCCCCCCCTGCTCTGCCCCCTCCCCCCAACACACACACACACACACAAACACACACACACTGGTTCTATTGTTATAGCGCGTGATCTGTTTACTTGAGAGAAAAAAAACGAGGAAAAAAAGCTGTTTATTATATTATAAATAGATCATACTTGCTCTATAAATAGAGCAAATATGCTCAAGCAATAAGTGTGTGGGTATGCATTTATGTACGCATTACACTGTGTGCACACAGACACATCTACGTCGCCTAAGGTGTATGTTCACAGTTAGTTTAAGCTCGCTCCTTCAGGGGAAGATTATGTAGGATAGAAAAAATATACAGGAAAGCAGTGTGCTGGAAGCACAAACACGCACAGACCAGGAATTATTCTACAGTGCAGACTATCAGTTATAACGTTTTAAAGTTGGTGTGAAAGATCTACATTTGAAGACAAATCCAGAAAAACTATGCTTTATTTATGCTTATTTTGTTTTCTTTACATGTATAAATAAGTAAACCTACAGTATAGAGCAATGCATATGAATATATTGCTCTCAACACCATCTCAGCGTAGTCAGGAGATCAAAGGCATGTTGGTCCTCAGAGCCCCTCCTCTCAGATATGATGCAGTCTGACAGCTTGGCGTCTGCTGTTGAAGCCTAGTGAGAAGTCGCTAATGGTCTGTGCAAGGCAGTGTATCTTTGTTTACATGGTACATTTTTGGGCAAAATTCTTTCTGCTATAAACAATTTGTAGGAAGTGTGTGTCCTTGCCAAAAGCATCAAATCTCGTCAATCAAGACAATTTTTATTTTTTATTTTTTTTAAACCTCTGCTCTCTTTTTTTTTTTTTCCTCTTTAAATGACCCATTTCAGGTGACCCATATTGCACTACATTGTAAATTCCTATTGGTGTGAATGATTGTTCAGTAGACCATTTCAAGCCTTTTATGATTTCAATGTCATGACTGCCGTGTAAAATTTAAAGGGTGAATGTTGACACACTCAACACGGTATCTTAGGAAATGTACCATGTCATTAAAAGTTACACTTAGAATGACTAATTTCCATCAATGTAAATACTGTATGTAGTCTGTGCAGTGACCTATATGCTCCTGCCAACTGCAAAAGAACATGGGCTAGGAGTACTGTAGTAGTTTAAATAATATACTATTACAAATAATAACTAATGCTAATAATTTGCCAACATCATGACAATTTGTTTTAGACTTTCCCTTTTGAACTTTTCCCAAAATAAACCACAACGTAAGAAAACGTAGGGTGCCCTGGGCATTGCTATGTGGGTCACACATCTGTATAGTGCAAGCCAGCCAACAGGAAGATGTGAGGCCTGGCTGTGTAGCGCTTGTTGTTGGATTGAACTGATTGGTTCATTTTCAGGCACCGTTTTGAAGTGGGGTGGAATTGATTGGCTTTTTTCATTAATTTAATTTTACACGAATGGTGGCATATTATACTACACACTACAGACAGTCACACTATTAATTATTCAAGGATTTGGTGATGCAATTGGAAAAACCAAATTCCACCTGTAATTGAAATGCAACACTTTGATGTGTTACACTTTTTTTTTTTAAGAATACATTTTAAAGTCAAGTAAATAAGTAATATATTTTTCTCTTAGTGGAATTGAACTTGTAACCGGATCAGTCTTTATGACTGAATTATTTAATTTTAATTTAATTTATTATTACTAGGGCAGTGCCCACACAAAATGTGCCCGTGCACGCTGCAATGAGTCAAGACGAAGTGCATTTGAAGTTCATACAGCATCAGCAAAGGTGGTCTGACTCTGCTACAAAGTTTGGATGTCAGTGGAACAAACTTGATGTCACACACACCAAAGCCGTCACAC
>JAOEHI010015621.1:0-30125 GCA_025447815.1 Percopsis transmontana
TATAGCATGAACTCACTGCTATAGCAATCGGATGAGAAAAAAAACACAGATCTTTACAAGACAGGTAAAAAAGGAATAATCCCACACAAGGAAATCCTTCACAGGTTGTAGACACAGGGTTTTGCCTTCACAATATTGACTAGCAGGAGCTAGTTCATAATAAATATCAAAAGTGTGTTAGTAGGCTTCATTTAGAAACAGTAAACAATTGATTAGAAAAATATGTCCATAAACTGCAATATGCCTGAAAATGAATATGGACTAGAATATATATACTGAGTAATCGGGGTACTAGCTCTGGGTCATAAGGAACAACTACAATTTGACACATGGCCCAAATGCTCCTATATAGCAGCAGTTCAGAGGGTCAAGGGGTAACAGAAATAATCCTCTTGATTTCCAAGTCTCTAGTTTCTATTTCTCTCTACGGTTCCTCGTACCTTATTGGTGTCAAATGATCCAGCTCCTGCGCTTTAATCTGAATCCCTGGAAATAAATCAAATGGGTTGACCTCACACACGTGCTTGCAACTTAATGATGGAGACATCCTTTACTTCACCTTTTGAGCTTGCGATCCAGGAGAATATTGTATCATACAAAGTGCTGAGTTGTTTTTAATTTAGATTTGAATTATTTCTGACCTAAATAATCAATATTTTGTGTGATTTGGTCTGATAACCTATTGACATGTTCTCTTTAGTGGCCACACACATTGTTATTCAATACATTGATTTATCATCTAATAAAGCTTTGCAGCTTCAAACAGTGTTAGATTATAGTAGAACTAGCCTACCTGTACTGAAACTAAAAATGTTACACTGACGGAGAGTAAGTAATAGAACCATATGCTTTCCAATATTAGTCTCACTGGATCAAACAACCAAGTTACAAAACAATTAAAAAGGTGTTACATTAGCTTTTAACTATTATTTTAACTACATACACACACACACATATATATATATATATATATATATATATATATATATATATATATATATTGTTTTTTATTATGTCTCTATCTCCTCAGACGACACATTTCTTTCCATAGACGCTTGATCCAAAGACTCTATTGCCACCTAGTGCCTAGAGCAGATGTTTTTATTGAAAGCGACTATTTGTCTATAAATAATTTGTTGATCGTAGATGAAACGACAATACATTACAATCATTATATTACATTACAAGCATTCTATTAGAACAGCGATCAGTCACCAGAGCGAGATATGTTTGTACGTTGTTGTTACCGTCAATATCTCAAGTGGACAAACCATTTCGTGAGGCATCTGTGGTCGCCGGTCGAAGGATTGTTACAAACAATTTAGTGTTATTATTTGGTAATAATAGGCTACTGTAGTAAACCTACTTTTGTCCTGGTAGTCTGGTAGCAGGGTGATAACAGCTGATCAGAAATGCAGACATATGGATTTACTTCCATCTTCTAATAACAATCATAACTTGATTATATTGAAATAGGCTATACAGTGCCAATACGGGCGAAAATGGGCATGGGTCTGACTGACCAACTGTAAACGGATAGAAGAATAATAAGACATAGCCTATCATAACTCATGGAGAGACTGTAAAGTAGACCGCGGTCATTTGGAGCAATAGCGCGTGTGTCTATATAGGCCTAGATTCCTATTTTATAATAAGTATACCTAGCCTATTCGTTATAGTAGTAGTGAAAATTTGTAAAAACGTGACTGAAGTTGTCATGCAGGCAAATAGCTAGCCCATAGGCCATTTGAATAGAATGAGAGTCGAATAACACTGAATCAGCAATAGACTATTACTCACTGTATATAATTTTATATAGTATAGTATAATAGAATTAAATGTAATAATTTTCTCAGTCGCGACTCGCTTTGGTACATTTCTCAGATCAGAATTGAAATTATCCAAACGAATTGTTTAATCTCCACATCATAGTCACTTGTGCACATCATAAAAGCAATTTCTCGTTCTTTTGAACAAATTGCAAATGCTTTGGCACATTCCTTTTTTCTGTCAACAAATTACAGTACAAACAGTAAAAGCGTCCATTTGAATCCTGTCCAATCTCTTGCAATCAATCTCCCACTCTCATACGACTATCGGGCGAATCACAACTCATTCCCAATGACTTCATTTGGAACGTCAGTAGGCCTAGGTATCCATTGTTCGTCAATCATTTTGGGAAGGGAGAACTAATGTGTGTGCGTGTGTGTGTGCGTGTGTGTGTGTGTGTGTGTGTGTGTTTGTGTGTGTGTGTGTTTGTGCGTGTGTGTGGGGGGGGGGCTGATAAGCACCATTGTGCAAATATAAGATGCAGTTTCTGCTGATTATACTTACATTAGCTGACACAGCATTCCATTCTCGATATGACAGTGGGGCACAGTGGGGTCGTGATTGGATGTGCGTATCTGTGTGTGTTTTGCAGATGTGTGTGGGGTTTTCAGGGTCCCACCTAATTTATTAACCACCCCACCACCACCACCGTCAAATGGCGTAGGCCTATAGCCTCTGAAGTTGAGTGAGCCGGTTCAAAGGTGGACTGACAACTTGCTATAAAAGCCGACCTGTCTCTTCTCGATCTGCTTACCTCCACCACCAAGTGTGTGTGTGTGTGTGTGTGCGTGTGTGTTCGTGTGTGTGAGAGATAGCTATACTAACTAATCCGTCATGAAGATCTGTGCGTTGTTGTTTGCGATCGCTTGCGGGTGCGTCTACAGCGCGCCGGTAGACCAGGATGGCGTGAAGCCTGGTTCTTGTCAGGATCCGTCGGCGGTTGGCGCGGCAGGCCTCGCGCTCTCCAAGATCAACGAGGACCTGAAGGATGGCTACGTGCTCAGCCTGCATCGTCTGTCCAACGTTAACATGCAGCTACACGTGAGTCTCGCCCGTTCCCTCTTTGCCTAACACGCGCGACCCTAAAACGGTTTTAATTAAATCACATTCACTCAACTTCGTGGCGTGGGCCTACATAATGGCTGTTATTTAACTTAACGTGTGTGTGTTTCAGGGAGAGACGGGAGTGGTGTACTACTTGACTCTGGATGTTGAGGAGACAAAATGTCATGTTCTCAGCAGGAAAGACTGGATGGACTGTAAATCTCGCCCCACGGAAAACACACCGGTTAGAAACACACATCCACACATCATGCAAATTCACCATATTCATCATTTTTATATCACATGTTAATGCAGCCTACTGAAAAATATAAATTGCAGATTGAGCAATTCAGTAGCCTATACAGAAAATAAAAGTAGGCCTACTTCTTTTGTGTGATTTAAATCAGCAGCCTATAGGCTACAGAAGATACAATTACTGATTTAAATCGTACAAATTGTATGTTTTGTGCTTGTAGGTTTATGGACAGTGCAAAGCTACTATCTTCATCAGTAAGGTTCACAGAGTTGTACGTCTATACAGATACGACTGTGTGATTCGACCAGGTAGGAGACAAATCTTCAACTCCAAGGACATCTACAAATCTACATATATATATATACAGTATAGTCCACAGTTCATAGATATATAGATGAATAGATATGGTTGTTGATTCTCTAGGAATGAAAATATCAGATTATAGTTCTCATTCCACTCTTTGTAGCTCCGGCAGCGAAGGTGGCGAGTGTTTGCCCCGATTGCCCCTCCCACACTGCCTTGGACAACCCTGCAGTCCTCAAAACCGTCACCCTTTCCCTGGAGAAATTCAACAAGGAGAATACACTAGCCAATCGCTTTGCTCTGCTCAATATCACCCGGGCGACCTCCCAGGTGAGCAGTGCAGCGAGTAGTTGGTAGTTTTCATTGTGATGGTTGTTTTGTTTAATGATTTAAACTCAAATTGGCCTGAAATGTTTATACCTTGGAAAATATTGTAGAAATATGTAAATGTAAATATACTATAACACAACATTAGCTTACTACAAAATTGTGTAGTCATACTGCTGAGGGCTCATTTATTTTTGTCATTATTTGAAGAAAAATCTTACTTTGAATCTAACTGGTTATAACTTTTGGCTGTGTATTCTCAGATGGGCATGGCAGTGTTCTATAATGTAGAATACACTATTCAGGAGACCACTTGTGCCAACACCTCTACGGCCGATGTCTGTCCTCTCATGGAGTGCGAGTTTGCAGTAAGTTACGACAACTACAGTCCATATTCACAGTGAACAATGGAAAAAACATCATCAACATCATTGCAAGGATCTACTGACTTGCAAGACTTTGTGCCTAATAACTCAAGTGTGCCGCTAAACTTAGTTAACTCGTCTATTTCTCTCTGGCCTCTCCTCAGCACAAGGGCTTCTGTAAGGCTACCCACTCCTTCTCTCATGGTGTTGAGCACGTCTCTGTGGAGTGTGAGATCTATGAACCACAGGTAAGACACGTCAAGGCACTGGTGAGAACAGTCCAGTTTAATATCAAAAATCAAACTAAATTTGTAGATTGGAAAATGTATTAAAAGATAAAAACTGTTTCCACATTTACAACACAAAACATACATTGACATGCATTAACAAGCAAAGGTCAAGTCACTAGAAACTAGAACTAGTTCTACTTCCCAAGCCGAATAAATAAAGGTGTGCCGTAAGTAAAACTTCCTAAGTCTAGTTGGGACTCACAAGGACTTTCAAGATGCTTAGGGGAGGGTGTTATAGTTCGTTTAATAACATGTGCATACATTTTTTTAAATTTGGGAGTTTGGAAACTACTGGTCTACTGGCACTCATTGGCTCATAACTATGTAGCGTCCATGACATCTCCGTCTCTCATCTTCCATCTCCAGGCTGCTGAGAAAGAGAAACAGCTCCACCTGCTGGGAGGAGAGACCGACCACAGCCACAAGCCCCATGGCCCCACGCAAAAGCCCGACGACGCCCAGGAGCATGCGCACGACCACGCGCACGACCACGCGCACGACCACGCGCACGACCACGCGCACGACCACACCAAGAGCCACAAGCAAAACGCTGAGGGCAGCGGCCACCACCACCACGCTCACGGCCACGCTCACGACCACGCTCACGGGCACGCTCACGGCCACGCTCACGAGGGCAGCGAGCGCGCTCACGGGCACGCTCACGGGCACGACCACGTGCACGCTCACCACGCCGAGGCGCACGACCACAGCGGCGACCTGCCCCACCAGCACCACGGGTACCACGCCGTTGACGCGCACACCCACGAGCACGACCACGAGCACGCCCTGGACCACGACCACAAGCACGCCCATCTGCACAAGCACGAGCATCACCACCATCACCACGAGCAGGAACACGAGGCCTCTGTCAGCCCTCGCCACCCGGAGGGCACGCTGAGGGTGCTGCCGGCCATAGACCAGCCCATGACCCTTCCTTCCTTCCCTGACCAGCCAGCCGCGGGCCCCGAGGTGGGGGTCACCCTGCCACTCATCCCGGACCCCCAGGTCCCCGGAGAAAGGGAGCCGATCGTCCTGCCCTTCCCAGCAGCCATTTCAGCCGAGTGCCCCGCACCGCAGAAGCAAGACCCAGCGAGCAGCCTTGTGGTGCAGCTCTTCGCCGAAGACCCCATGTTCAAGGCGGTCGCATGAGGAGAACCAAGGTTCTCGCTTGGGAACTAATTTAAAAATACACGAGCACACACAGTCAGAAATGTTGTGTCTTCTATATAGAAGGTTACACATGAAGGTTAAACGTTGCTGCCTGCCCGGACATACGACAAGAAAATGCAATCTGCTTTTACTGTGGTTATTTGTCTGTCCCCAGAATTCTCACAGGCCAAGGATTTACAAGTATTTGCCTACATGTTGAGCAAACACGAGTATTTATGAAGTTTATAATGTTCATACAGTATACCATGTTCAGTTGCACAAAACAATAAATGATACTGCAAATGTTCTACCTGTCTAAATGTATTTATATTAAAATTGATGAGACGATGTTATCATTTTGCATACGGCAAATATACAGTATATACGCTATATTATAGTGTATTATACTTTATTTTACCTCTAAAATATAATAGGCTATATATTAAGCAAGCTAACCCTTTTCTAGTTAAATGTTCACATGACATTAAATGAGATTATTTTATACAAGCTAAATTAGCAGGCGGTCTAGAAGATGTTCCTAGGGCCTGCAAGGCCGTTGTACACATGCAGTGGAGCAGATGCAGAGCTGACCCCAGAGTCTTTTTTTTCACGTTTTTGAAGCGTTTTTATAGACAGTGCAATATAAATACATTTTAATAGCAGAAATAACATTAATAACTAACAATAACAAACATTTTTTAAACATAAATGTTGTGCCTAGTTTTTAATGCAGGTAAATTGTAAACTACATAAACTGTAGGAAACTAGAGGAGGGCTATACCAAGAATCATGTCCTCAAAAGAACAAACAAAGTCAAAAGTAATTCAGTATAGCCTCTATCAATGTGGGATCTGTCCTGCGTTTCACTATAGAGAAGGTTTTTCTTTTCCTCAACTCTAAAAAGTCTGGGCCAATTATTACATGTATAATCTCACACACATCTCATAACATTAATACAAAGCTGACATAAACACAAGTAAATAGTTTGGCAAGATGGGACCCCTGCCTCCTTGCCCCACCATTTGATCGATCAGACTGTCAAGCAATTGTTTGCTCACCTGAATTATCATAATATTAAGAATATTTTAATTGATTCTACATAAATGTCCTAAAACATGCATAATATTGTGTTTATAGTGGACGATGCTGTGCAACGTAAATCATAAGCCCATTTCATAGAACATGTACTGTAGAAAAACAGCAAAGATTCCTGTCTATTGAGATGGTCTGAGATGAATGTGGGGTGAGGGCCGGGTAAATTCCACCAGAAATCCATGGGCAGTGTGCAAACCAAAGCAAGCAAAATGCTCCTCAGCATGTGTAATATATTTATACCTGTATATACATATTCACAATTTATCTGAATATGTATATATACTGTATATTTTTCAACTTAACAGAGTAAACATTGTTGCAGTTGCAATTGATGGACTATGATAGATCAAAGTGATCCTAGGTGGAAAGTACATGAGTACATTTAGTTCCTTCTGTGCTCTCTAGTGTAACAACCTCTGTTCTCTGACATAACATGTACCCCTGTCTGTGGGCTGCATGGATCAAGGGGGGTGAGAAGCCCTGGGGTCAGAAGATACGATGTGCCACTACTCCATGCACAGACTTCGCAAATATTTAAGTTTAAACAACGTTTCAAGTTGACACAGGAAAAAAGTATTGAACACAATAAGAAAAAGTACTAAACCAGCTGGTTCCTCTAATTAGTTCACCTACCTGTGCTAATTAGAATAGTGCTACTGCATGTTGGTGAGTTCCACTCTTTGAAAAAGGGTTATGCAAGTAAACAACTCATTTGCTACCATGCTGTCACACAAGAAACATCCCATGATAGGCAAAGAGCTTTCCCAAAACCTTTGCAACAAGATTTTTGAGCAACATAACAATGGCACCAACGAATTTCTCAACTCCAAAATCTTCCTTGCATTATCTGCAAGTGGAAGGAACATCACACCACCATCAAGATTTGCGACTGGCAGAAAGATAGTCAGAAGAGTAGCCCAAAATGTAACAACGGCGTGTGTTGGACGAGAGTAAGCGCAGCCAGCAAAAACACACACAAGCTGAACGGATGAAACGCTTGTAAGCGTTGTATTTAATACAGGAACACACACGTGCAGGGCATAAACCCGAAACAATGCCCAACAACTCCTGGGGTTGTTGGGGAAACTAAATACTAAATAGGACTAATGCCTAATGTCCTGCACCTGTGGGCCTAATGCTCCACAGGGGCGCTGCGGGGGAAAGGAGGCACGATGCGCGCATAGCCGTGAGCGCGCCGATCATGACAAAAAAGCCCAGGACCACTTGAAAAGAGCTCCAGAAAGACCTGGAAGCAGCAGGTACAGTCGTCACAGAGAAAACAATAAGCAATGCACTCACTTCAGAAGACTCCTGAAGAAAAATAATCTTGAAGCTTGTTTGAAGTTTGCTATACCACATTTGGAGAAGCCTGTACATTACTGGGAGAATGTAGTGTGGTCAGACGCAACAAAAATTTTTGGTGTGCCATGTTTGGAGGAGAAATGGCTCTGCATATTGACCTAAAGATACAATTAGGTCATTTAGCAGATGCTTTTATCCAAAGCGACTTACAATTATATGGTGCTATTACAAGGAGCAGATAGGAGTTAGGCATCTTGCTCAAGGATGCTTACAGATAGGCCAACTCTAGGGCTTGAACCCATGACCTTCCGGCTGGGAGTCCAACACCTAGACAACTAGACTATCTTGCCCCCTAGAAGATTGAGATAATACTGGTCTACATTCAATGTCAATAACTGCATTATATGTTAAATAAAAACATTGTTGACGTGTTGAATACTTATTTCCCCCATTGTATATATACATCAGCATTTGGCTTAACTAAGGAATTGGCCACATTTGCCTTGTTAATGGCTGACTTGCAAACCTAACCCTAAAGAGGGTTAAGAAAAATGAATTACTTGTACCTATGTACTCAGCAATTGATTTACCTGATTAAACCGACATCAACCTATGACCCTATAGGTCTTCCAGAACCAGTTGTGGCCGCCTGATTGGCCCTACAGAAGATAGCAGTTGTTTGTTTGTCCTTTGAGTAAAGGGGAGAAAGTCCAGCACAGTCCCCATCAACACGTTTTCATGCCTCCTCTGGACCCACTCACTGGTTCAGCTGCCAGGCTAGCAAGGTCGTATAGCAAGCTGCAGGCATTTGTTAAGAAAATTTACATAAAATTTGCATTAGACTTACTTGAATTATTTGACCATCAGTCAAAACTTATGACATTTATAAACTGTCTAAACTATACCTTAGAAGTTTAAAGTTAGATGGTCAATAGGGAGACAAGAGTAAAGTGAAATTAGGTTAATGGTTCTCTTCTAAACAGGGAGGTACGTTGTGCATCTTATCCATTTTAGCATGAGTGTGAGAGGGTGCCTGTTGGTTCTGTTGCTGGCTGCTGTGCTGCAGCTGGGTGTTGGAGCCACCCCAGAAGACCAAGGCTGTGACAACGCCGACGTGGTGAGAATAGCAGAGCGAGCCCTGGATCTGATCAACCAGGACATGACAGAGGGTTATGTCCTCAGCTTCAACAGACTGTATGACCTCTCGCACACTTCTGACCGGGTGAGGACATGCAAACGTGCACATGTACGCGTGCCTGCACATTCTCACACATACGCACACACACACACACACACACACACACACACACACAAAGTAGCAACATGGGGTGTGGTGGTCTTGTAAGCAACATCCCATTATTGCCTGGAGTCAATGACAGATCCATTATTTATGATTACTCAGTATGTGTATAATCTACAATCATTTGTACTGCTGTGGTGTGAGTATCATTAAACACAGCATATGGAAGCGGAATATTTATAAAATAAATGTTATTATTAATATCAAATCAATGCAGTGCTCCTGTGCATTCCCCGGTTGTCCAATATGAAGGATTATGTTTTTATATTACATTTTAATTTTTTTATAAAACAATCAATTAAGGATTTCTCTCTTTTTTATCTTTCTTTCTTTTGGTAGGAGAAAGGTGGGTTGCTCTATAAAATGACAATAGATGTTTTGGAGACCAAATGTCATGTGTCAAGCAGGAAACCATGGAGACAGTGTGAAATCAGAGCTATCGCAGATGTTCCAGTGAGTACCACATGGGGGCGCTGTCAACAGATGATGGCTGAAACTTCAGTTTGTAGGATTTAGTGGCATCTAGCAACCGATGAGGTTGCAGATTGCAACCCCTCCCTCACCCTTCCCTTTCCAAGCGTGTATTAGAACCTACAGTGGCCGGATTCAAGCTGTCACTTCAGCGTAAAAACACAAATGCCGCCAGTTAGAGACCGTTTTTGGTTTGTCTGTTCTGGGTTACTGTACAAAATGGCGGCGCAACATAGCGGGCCCCATGGAAGAAGACCCGCTCCCTATGTAGATATAAAGGGTTCATTCTAAGCTTTCAAAAACACAACTATAAGTTGTTACGGGTGATTATACACCAATGAAAACATAAATATGAATACAATATTCCATTTCTGCAAACAGTTCAATAAATAATACATACTGTACCTTTAAGAAGAAATGGTCCTAAACACTTTTTTGTGTTTGTGTAGGTGTATGGAGAATGTGAGGTATCTGTCTATGCTGCTACACAAGTAGAACTGCAGAACTACTCCTGTGCAATTCGTCAAGGTAATACAGAGAACTTAAGACTTGTTCAGTAAAATTAGCTCTACATAAATAAACATAGGATAGGAATTACATTAAATTACTTGTCAATTGATAATATGAAAGGCATTTGTATGTAAGGCAGAAAGTGACAGTTAGTGCCACCATGTGTGTTGTCATTAAACACTGTTTTTAAACCTGCAAATTCCTGCATTTGGTTTGAATGTAACATAAAGGGTGCTAAACAAATGTCTGCAAAGTAAACAATTGGCCCCAATTAAGGATGATGATGGCATTAAAGGCTCAGGCAGGTACCTGAGCAGAATTTGTGTTTTGCCTCTAAATCGTCATAAAGCCCTAGGAACTATGAAGAACTAGGTACATTGTGCTCAAATTGTGATTTGTGATTCAAATTGAAACCACACGACGAAGCATGCACCTGCAGGCACATACATGTACGCACATGCGCTGTATGTGTGAGTGAGTACCCGCGAGTGCAGCATCAGTCTGCCCCCTAGTTGCTAGAAATATAATAAACAACATACTATGCATTTCTTCGACTACAAGGACATCTGTTTACACTTCAAACTATGTGCTTAGTGCCTGCCACTGCAGTGGTGAAGCTGTGTCCCGACTGCCCCACAGCAGAAAAGTTGGATGAGCCCATCGTCATGGAGACGGCCAATCTCTCCCTGCAGAGGTTCAACGCAGAGAGCAGCCTGGCCAACTATTTTAAACTGGAAAATATCACAAAAGCCTGTTCACAGGTTGATTCAAAACTATCTGATACAATAACTAAACACCTAGAGAGTAAATAAATGCATGAAAAACTAAATGAAACAAATGGGCATCTTTACCACAGGTAGTCCCTTGGATAACTCCAGTTCACTGAGTTGTTTGTTTTGTGTCACTTTTAATTGACGATACTGTATGTGTTTTACCTTGCTAGTGGGTTACTGGTCCGTCCTACTTTGTGGAGTTCACCATTCAGGAGACAGTATGTTCCAAAAGAACAGCCGATATTGAGCTGAGTAACTGCCCACCCATGGACTGTCAGTTTGCTGTGAGTAACACACAAACACGTGCTTGAACACGCCGAAATTAAAGATAGTCACATGATTTGTGTTTGCAGGTTCAATGATTCTGTTTCTTTTCACCCAGCATAGAGGCTTCTGTTGGGGTTCCCACATAGCTGGTGAGGAAATTGTTGATGCAAAAATTAATAGGGGCACAATGCAGAAGGGGCCACCCGTAGAGGTGCATTGTGAAATCTACGAACCTGAGGTACAGATGCTTCAACAAACATATATATTTTCTAATGCTTATATTGGTTAAAACGGTGTTCCCTGGGAATGCACCAACTGCCAGTTAAATTAGAATAAAGTATCTCTAAGAGAAATTGGCATGGGTCATTTAGTAGAAACTTTTATCCAAATCGACTTACAGCAAGTACAATTACAAGTCTTAAAGGCCCTATTTCATTTAAATTTCCACCCAATACCACAGTTAACCTTACAGAAAAAACACCTGAACGTCATCATATTTGAACTTCAGGTAGATTTTCTGTAAGAGCAACTGTAATTATCAGACAAACTTTATTCTCCCTTCAAGCTAAACATTCAGTTTCAGTTGGTTATCATGCCCCCCCCTTGATTGGATCTGACTGGGAGTAGGATGATAGGTAGTAGGAGATGATTGGTTAGAGAAAGATCACACCCAGGCCCTAATCATTTCACACACAATATTTTTTTCAGAGAGGAATTTTGGCTAAAATACAAAAATAGGTCCTTAAAAGGAGCCAATAGGGGTGAAGTGTCTTGCTCAAGGATGTGTACAGGTAGAGCTTTGGGATTGAACACAGGACCCAGGAGCTAGAAGTTGGCCACTCATACTACAAGACTATCCTGTCCTCCACTGTTACCAAACATGACTACTCTCTGCTATCCTCTCATATAGGGTCTTAAGATAGAAGAGGAGATGCAGTCCAGTGTAGATTATGGACACGTGGAGCAACAACAGCACAGCCATGCTCATCTTCACCCCCACAAGAACCTCCAGCCTCCTGTGGCCATTGCCCCCAGGCGCAGGGCTTCTCTTGGGACAGTGCTGGATATCCCAGCCAGCCCCAGGTCCTCCCCAGCAGCCAACATGTGCCCTGGGCCTCGCAGGCATGATCTGGGCCTAACGAGGCTTAACCTGTGATTTAGTGAGCCTGGACAATTACATGCTGGATTATTGGGGTTTACTGGGCAAAAATTAGTTCTGAATTGATGCTTAAGATAGCCATGGAAAAAAATTACAACTTGTAATTTATGAGATTGGATTATTAGTGTGCATGTAAACCAATCCTGACATGACAGGAAAGTACAACTTCATGAATTCACCCGTTGCCCAGATAGGGACATAAATGGAATCATACCCTCTGAAGAAATGTCAAAGCGAATGTTTACATGTGTTTAGGGGCTAAAGCCAATGTGACAATCAGATCTGAAATACTGCATGTTTATCTGATGATCCAATAGCCTGTTTCCTGTCTCGTGTTCCTACAGTCTTCGTAATGGAATCATTTTACAAAAAAATACTGTAATGATAAACACTTGGATTCACGTGCAGGATATAATGTGTTTAGCCTCCAGCTTGTGATGAAGTTTATCATTAAACTGTTGTCTTGTTTAAAAGCCTGAAAGATTAACATTAACGTTTTGAGGGCTGCCATTCTTTAATTAAATGTTTGAGATACATAGGTGGGACGCACTTTTAAGATTAAATTCATTGATAGATTGAAGTGAGAGATATTATTACATTGTACCCCTACAACCCCTAATCTTTCATGTAAGGAACTACATGAATGAAGAAATAGCATAAACAACACTGACAAAAAAAATCGTGGTTCATACACATGACTTTTCTGAACAGTATTTGTTTTCGGACTGTAGAATAACGTAACTGTGTACTCCCGCACTCCAGGTGGCCGTATATCAAAACAGGCCCCGGAAACATGCAAAAGGACCGGAAGTGGATTATTGCCGTGAAAAACGTAAACAAGCCGCTTTACACCACTCAAAGAAGCAAAAAGTGTTTAAAAAATAGTCAGCGAAGAGCGAAATATGTAGGCTATACAATTATTTTATATGGAAACGTATTATTATGGGATGAAAATCGTTACGCACAGTCGCCAGTTTAGCCCAAACTAAGTTATAACTAGGTACTTTTTGTTGGATGATCGTTTTGGCAACTCATGGGCCAATGTTGATCTAATATGTATTATCATAGCACTAAGATTAGTTTTAGGAAGGTTGTGGATGTAATATTAATAACAGTTTGGTGTTGTTGACTTGTCGAGTTAGTATATAACCTAGGTGTTGATTCGCAATGCTGTCGCAGCTGCTTGCATCTATCAATTAAAACCTCCAATGGCGCACTCCAGCTTCGACACAGGTGGAAAGGCAGCAGGTTCAGCCGACTGCAGTCCGGTCATTATGGCTTCGCAAAAAGGCGTGGACCAGAGCATGAAACCAGTTCTGTTCGAGATATTTGGTGAGATCTGGAACGTAGAGTCGCGGCTCGGCCAGGGAGTCTCGGCCTCGGTGTACCGTGTGAGCTCAGGCAGAGCCCACGCCACAACCGCTGCCGTCAAAGAGTTTCAAGCCGACACTCAGGGAGGAGATTACGGGTATCACAAAGAGAGGTCCGTTCTGGAGAACATCCAGGGACATAAAAACATAGGTGAGAACACTTTTTGTTATGAAGGTCTCTCTCCGCGTGGAATCATGTGGACTTGGGCACATGTAGGTGTAATTAAATGTATCTACTACAGGCCATAAATTTATCTTGCCCTAAATTGTACCATTAAACTAAAATTAACTTTGAAACAAATTCGGCTGACTTCAGAGAGCATTAATCATTAACGCCTGCTTCCCCAAGTATTTGAGAAAGCTGTCCATATTGCCATGTTCCCCACTCCTCCAAAATGTGTTTTGGTGTGCTGGCAGATTGAATGAAAGCACTTCTGTGTGTGGAATACGTAGATAAGATGACGCCAGACTACGTTGTTCATCTTGTGAATTCACGTCTGGTTTATTCAGTTGTGAGAAGTAAAGTTCAGGATTGATTACACTACCATGGGGTGGGCTGTGTCTGATTGCTGTGTTGACTGAAAAGACATTAAGTGGAGAGTGATTAGCAATCATATGATTGGCTGAATTACAATTCACACCATGTGGCTTAAATACACATGCAGCTGTCAACCCAGACCCACAGCCATTCTCGATGGACACTTGTCTCTTGACTCGTACCCCATCTTCAGCAACAGGGATCTCTCCCCCCTCCCCTCCCGCTGCGCTGCGAGGACTATGTTCTCCTTGCCATAAATTCATATTTCAGTTTCCATACATTATATATCTTAGATTTATTTTCACTGTTTTCCACCATATATTATCGAGTCTCATTGCAGTTAAAATGTAAATTTTAAGATACATTTTTTCCACAGTGACTCTGTACGGGGTTTTCACCAATCACAGTGCTGTGGGTGTGTCCACTCGCTGTCTTCTGCTAGAGCTCCTGGATGTGAGCGTGTCAGAGCTGTTGCTGAAAAGCAGTCTTCTGACAAGCGTCATTAGCACTCAAGGTGGCAGGTAGGTACTTACAGTGATTCACCAAAACTACTCGAAACATACTCCTCCCTTGTTTTCATACTAGCGGTTCAGTTCAGTTTCAGGTCATTTAATGCAGCCTGCAACTCTGGGGAAACTTGTTTTTTTTGAATTGGTGGTAGTTTTATTTGTATACATTATTGGTTCTTGATGACATATTTTTGGTTCCACGTGACGTCGGCCTTTTCGGTAGGCCCCGTCAAGGCCACTCCATGTGGATGGTCCAGCACTGCGGCAGAGATGTCCTGGAGGCCTTGGCCTTTCTTCACCGGGAGGGCTACGTCCACGCAGACCTCAAGCCACGCAACATCCTCTGGAGCGCCGACGACGAGTGCTTCAAGCTTATCGACTTTGGCCTCAGCTTCAAGGAGGGAAACCAGGTACGTGTTGGCCCCAGGGAGTCGGATGATGCTTTGGCTGGTCCTGCGCTACGTGTTGAGTCAGAGCAGCCAAGCGCATCTCAACAATTACTTTTCACATTTTTGTCCATCAAATGAATGTGACCCTGGCGGGAAGGGTCTCTGTTCTTCCGTACTTATCCATGCTTTGTCTCCTGCATTGCTTGGCACACTGCTTTGACTTGCTTTTCCTCCCAGGATGTGAAGTACATCCAGACGGACGGGTACCGCGCTCCGGAGGCAGAGCTCCAGAACAGCCTGGCCCAGGCCGGCAGAGAGCTGGAGGGGGACTCGGGCTGCACGGCTGCCGTAGATCTGTGGAGCCTGGGGGTCGTCCTGCTGGAGATGTACTCGGGGATGAAACTCAAAGAGACCATGCGCTCCCAGGAGTGGAAGGTGTGCTAAAACCCCACTGGGCTTCTCTGAAAGCAACTACTTTTTAATAGCATAAAAATATGCATATAATATAACACCCCATTAAAATATGTATGCCCATTCAGGATAACAAATTTTGAAAAGATTAGTCTCAATAAATACACACTACCCCTTTTTTAAACAACGAGGCCACTTGCTAGCTACACTGGCTAAATTCACCAATTGGTTACCTCTGTCTGTTAGAGGTGAACGGATTTGTGATGATTGATGCAACAATGTAGTACGCTGTTCAGTACTCGCTACACTTATCTTAATCTTATTTGCTCTTAATCTGGATTTATATGGTACAGTCTGTCCATTATTCTAAAACCAGCCTTAAAATCAATAACAAGTTTTCCTTATTTATTTTTTCTTAAAAGGACAACAATGCTGGTATAATAGACCATATCTTTGCCAGTAAAAATCTGGTGTGGCCTGCCATCCCTGTCTATCACCTCAGAGACCTCATCAAAAGGTAAGATCTCACACTTTACAGCACTGCAGGTGAAACACTGAACTGAAGTCAAGATATGCATGATACTACTGTAAATGGAGTTCATTACGCTTTATCGCATCTGTACAAAAAAAGGCTTTGTAAGCCACGGCTGTTGGTTTACACTAAACATTTCTCTATGTACTTGCAGCATGCTTTACGCAGACCCCATGCACCGAATCACTGCTGAAGCTGCCCTGCTGAGCCCATTCTTTAGTGTGCCCTTTGGTAGGTGGAAATACTGTATAATAAAGCAGTATTAAACATTGATTAAATTCTACTTTACGAGTGTGTGTGTGTGTGTACAACTCTGTGGGTCTCTCTTAAAGCTATCCGGAGTCCTCGACTCTATAGCCTCCTTACCTTTTCTTTACTTTATTTTTTGGAGGAAAAAATGGAAGGGTGCTTTTCAGCAACTCTGCTCTGACACGCTCTCGTCCATGAGCTGTTTTAATTTGATATTTCTGTTTTGGATTAAAATGAGAAATGTATCACTACAACAATTGTTTTTTGTATAAATGCGCTTATACTGGGGTGTGGAAGCTCAGCTTTAAAAGGAAGCCACAGAATTGTAGGAAGTCATTGTTCCTCTGCCTGGCAACCGCCTGTTTGTTTTAGCTCCTCATATTGGAGATCTGGTCCTGCTTCCTTCCCCTGTGCTGCGTCTCCTCAACCTGATTGACGACCACCAGCTGCACAATGACGAGGAGTACGAAGGTACAGTAGAGACTAGACTGACTAGACTGATGAAAAAAACGTGGACTTTTGAGTAGCCCCCTGAGAATCATAGGCTGGCAGGCAGGGCTCTCAACATCTGGTCCCGGTTCCAGTCAGTGCAATGCTGCCAACTAGATATTTCTTTTCTCACGTGTGTGTGTGTGTGTGTGTGTGTCGCCAGACATCCTGGAGGATATGAAGGATGAGTGTCAGAAGTACGGCTCCGTGGTGTCTTTGCTCATCCCCAAGGAGAACCCTGGGAAAGGACAGGTTAGCATGAGCCCCCAAGACACTCCCATCAGCATGTTTACATGCACTATACTTAGATGATGAGACGTGTCATCTATACAGCTTGTTCCTTTGGGTATCCTCATTTCCTACCTCTTTGTTTGAGTTATTTCTCTTCAAACATTTTTTGGTTAATAAGCGAGGTATGTCACATTGTAGAAGCACTTTTACAAAGGTTTGTGACCCGTGTGTGTGTGTGTGTGTGTGTGTGTGTATATATATATGTATGTATGTATGTGTGTGTGTGTGTATATATATATAGCTACTTATAAATAGTAATATTAGTGGACTACTCACTTAATTTGTAAACTGCTTCTAATAAATATATTCTACTCCCTACTTTTTCTATATAGTTTTATTTATTTAACTAAAGCAAATGTAAGCCTTTTATTTGTTTTAATTTAAATGTATTTCTAATTGGCGAGTAGGTCAGTATTTGATGTTTTAGGGATTATCTGACCTGGGTAAAAAAAAAACATCAAACTCTTGAACACCATCTGCATGTAAATAAGGTTATTGGTAACGATCGTTTTGCTCCACTTACTAACATTCAAACGCTCTATTAATTCACACATAATGTTGTCTGTTCCCTCTCCTCCAGGTCTTTGTGGAATACTCCAACTCCAGTGAATCCAAAGAGGCGCAGAAGCTCCTGACTGGACGCACTTTTGACGGGAAGTTGGTGGCGGCCACCTTCTACCCTCGCAGCTCGTATAAAAGAGGCTACTTGTACCAGTCCATGCAGTGAGACACGCCTCCTCCCAAAGGTTCATTTATACCTCTGCAGTTTGTGAGAATAACATTGCAGAGGTGATTTCTCTTGCCATAAAAATATGACGCAAACATTAGTAGTGGCTCCAGCAGTGTTTTATTTGTGGTTAGTTAAACCTATTTATATTTATATGTATGTCAACTCTCTGCATGTTCCTTCAAGCTATTGACCGCAAAACTATGATTTAAGCAGGAGCTATGGCTCCAATTCACTGAGAAGTTTAATTGATGAAGCCCTGCTGTCTCTAGTGTGTTTTATCACTACATGGTCAATCCATTGCTGTGAGTTGATGTGCTGTTGTCCTTGTTAAAGGCACTTGCTGTGATCGTAATTGGGGAAGCAAAAACACAAGAAAATTGAACACGGGAGTTGGCTGCATGTCTCAAAAATGTTAAATCTAGGAGGGATTGCTGTGGTGAAGGCTAATATTATTCACTGCCATGTGCATAAGCTGTTGGTGTTTTTGCCTTCTTATTTGTTGGGTAGAATAAGATGACATTGCAGGCTGCACAGAGATATGGTTTAGAATACCCCAACCAAGTAGCAGTACTTGGTGCTCTTACCTTGATCAAACTGTTTAATGCTTCTAATAATGCAGTTGGTATTTATCCATAAACACAAAGTTAAAATGTTAGGTAGCCTGTTGCGCATTAAGCAACAAATAAGACATGAATGCATTTTTACATCAATAATATTATTATTATTATTATTATTATTATTATTATTGTCCTGTTATTTGACCTGTGCGACTACAAAGGCAACTCTGGTATCTTGTAGTACCAGTACAGTGTTTTAACAAGATGAATGGCTGGCAGAATGGTTTGTGGCACGGACGAGCTAAAACTGAATTGCTAACCTTGACACTTTTGCTGGTGTGCAGAATTATCAAGCTTATTTCAGGCATTAAAGTTGTATTATTATGAGTAAAATGCAATTGTTGTTTTGGGGGCAGGTTGATGATACTACTGTGACTGAATTATTTTCCCGTGCCACCAAGGGTCACGATTTGATACAAATTAGGTTTCAGCCTGAAACCTAAGTTTTTTTTTAACTACACTTAGACTATAACTGTTATCATCTTTACTTCTTCCTCCAGCTTCGCTCTGCCTGACTTGTGTGCCCTCACACTGATTGGTTTAACCAGGCATGTGACTCGGCTTGTCCAATAGAAAGGCCAAAATTGTGACAAGCATCGGTTAGTGTGTAAAAGAGAGAACAAGAGGAGAACCATCAATAATGTATTGAATACTAACTCATTTTTGATTTTCCAATTTTGGAAAAATAATTACACTTCTGTTACACTCCTACTTTTCTAGTCAGACCCAAAGGTTGGATAACAATGCACAAGTGCCCCCTGACTCAAGCCAGCTATTTAACCAAACTGGTGCTTGTACTTGTATGCATCAGATCCTTATGTAGCTGCTGTCGATGCCTTAGAGAATCATTCCATCTCGGCAGATGTGGGCTAAATCCCATAAAACTCGCTCTCCCCTTCCCTATGAATGCTCCTGTACCCGTGAAACTGTATTGTCCTAGAACCTAGAAAACCTTGCGGTAAGGAGGCCTCAGAATTGGATTAGCAAAGGTGTTAAAGGTGCTGTAGGTAGGATTTTAGGGCTCTGGTTGATAGCCCCTGCCTCTATATCTGTTTCTCAACTGGTGGGTCCCAACCCAAAAGTGTGTCGCAAGCTGGTATGGAGAGGTTTGCATTAGTTTGCTTCGGCTCCAATAAAATAAAGTCAGATTTTTATTTGACGTTTACCAAACTTCCGATGGTGCGCTTTTATTTTGAAAGGTGCGTAGATGTTTTGTCCATGTCCACAATCCATGTAGACATTGTGGATTTTATTGAAATAAATTCAATTATTTTGGGGTCATAATTTAATGACCAAGGCTAAATGTGGGTCCTGAGGTCCAGTTGAGAACCACAGCTCTATATAAGTCGATTTGGCCAGGCGCCTGGCAAAATCCCCCCCCCCCCCCACCAACCACATACACACACACACACACACACACAGATGGATGAAACAATATAGTTGTTAGTGGACACGACTGGGTACTTTGTCAGATACTATGTCTCTTGCTCTCCTTTTTTTTTTTTTTCTTTTTTTTTTATATTGAAGAATGTTTTGATTGTTCTAAAATGGTGAGGCATTGTTAAAGTAACAATGTTGTCTTGTCCAAAAATGCTCATATTTTTCTATAATTTCTTTCTAAACCTGAAAAATGCGAAATTCCAGTGGTGCCACTTGAGAATAAGTGGCCTCAGTTTATAGATGTACTGTATATTGTAACATTTTGAATTTGGCTACAACCACTAAACTACTGGTTGCTCGGATGCAGACTGACTTACTGACTGAAAGGGTCCTAACATATGTCCTTAATTATACAATTGAGGTTCATAACCCAAACACTAGCCAAGTTGGAGGGTCTGCCATAGTTTGTTTTACACTCATCCATTAGTGGCCATTGCGTGATTTAGTCCCAACACGCGACCACGGGGGCAACTGATTTAACCATCTTGAATATGGAGCGTTGTCAGCCTTTTATGCTACGAAGAAGGTTTAGGTTTTGCACAGCTACCTAAGTCTAAGAACAAAAGCTGTTGTGTTGAATAGTCCTCACTTTTGTTTGAGCATGACAAAAGTATGGACAATAAGTCTTCCAAAGCTGCATCCTGCCTTCTCCATTTGTAGCATAATAGCCTTAGATGAAGCCATGAACACTAAAAAGGTTCAGGGGAAAAGCAAAGATTATTGTAAAAAAAAAAAAAGAAGGATTTGAACATCAAAGCCAAATTTCTTTGATGCATTCTGGTATTGTTGATGCACTGCAAAACATCTGTATGGAGTGTTTGGTCACGGCATCATTTCACTAAAGGATGGATGACGTTGGACATAAATATGCCCATATTTTGACACACACCAGCGTCTGTAGTTTCATAAATTAATATGCCGGCGTGTTCATTGTTTATAGAGTTTAGGCTGTGGTTTACACAAGAAAGGGCAGAGCAGGGTTTTAGTGAAAGGGTAAACCTCGTCTTTGTTTATGTTACTGCTCTGCCTCCATTAATGGAATAGTATGAGAAAGATTTGTCAGTCACAAGTCTTAGAGATGTGGGACTCCTGCAGTAGCCTGTGTAGCCAGCCTGGTTAGCGATCCGGCCACTATCGGCTAGCTCTACTTAAAGGCCAGACTTTGTTGCCGGCAGAGCTAGCATCGGGATTGCTAACCAGGCCAGTACCATGGATGTATGATAAGAACAGCCAGTACCCATGCTAATTCTGCAGTGTTGGGAAGCATTAGAGTTCATTTTACTTTTCAAGACAATGTTTCATAACAATTGGATATAAATTTGAGGATGACCTCTTGACGTATGTTTTGAGTATGACCTCTTGGCATGTGCACAAATGGCCTGAGGACTTTGTATTTTTGTTAAAACGTTCTGTTAGAGACATTCTAACTTTAAACAATAATGCTTCAGGACGACTGCTTTCCAAAGTAGATCTTTTAATGATATCTTGCAGCAAGAGAGTCGATGTATGCAGTTTGTAAGGCTCCACGGTTGACTCTCCTGCTGCAAGATTTTATTAAAAGATCTACTTTGGACAGCAGTCGCCCTGAAGCATTATTGTTTAAAGTTAGACTGTCTCTAACATGTTCTATAGAGGGTTTTTCTTGATTGTATTTTTCTAAATGATGTGTACCCTTTGTGTCTGTGTTTGCATAGACCAGCACAGCCTAGTCTAGCATTGCTGCTTCAAGTATTGATTTTGACAGTAACCGTAACATGGTGGCAGTGCTACTGCCACGCTGGTCATGTTGTGTTGAATCGGGGATAAGAAGGAATGGGATGGTGGGGAACAGAGGGGAAGCGGTGAGCGAGGAGTCTGTGTGGTGCCATTCTGTTCTTAGTTCATCTAACTTAGTTAGACGGTTCTCAGGGTGAGGTAGATTCCCTCCCCCACGAGGCGTTTCATCTTCCCGGGGGGCTGCATCCTATCCTGACAGTTTAGCACTATGTTACTTTGACGCAGAGCCAAAAAACTCTTCCCAGGAAAAACCCTGTTCTCCAATGGAAGACTGCTAGTTCCCAGAACGTCACTCTTCTGTTCTGCGCTGGATCTGCTCTCATTGACCTTCTTATACCTCTGCCTGGTCTCGTCTCTCTGGCCCGCCCCCCCTGCCTCGACCTGCTTGTCCAGCCAAGAGGCCCCGTGACCCTGTAATCCTGCAGCTCGTATGCATGAGACCCTTTGAGGCCTGTTATTCAGCTGGACTGACGGTCACGGCTGAACGGCGGTGTTCACGAGTCCTTGCGAAAGCTCAGGTCGATGTGTGTGTGCACTGGCACTGCACTGCGTTCCGGAGGAGAGGTTTGATGGGCCTGTCAGGGCGGTGTGACGGAACGCTGGGGCTGGGGAACGCTGGGGCTGGGGAACGCTGGGGCTGGGGAACACTGACGCCGCACGTTTTGAAGTCGACCCCCAATTCCTCCTCCTCTGAACTTGAGCGTGTCATTTAGGGAGCGCGGGGGCTTGCGATAGTGTGAAGTTCAAGATGAGGGCTTTGTTAAAACTCAGTTTTCTACTCTACTAGAGTCGTTTACATTAAGGCGTTGCTGCTCAAAATGACTCCCTACTGATGAGAATTAGAGGTTGTGCTTGTCACGAACAGCCAATAGGTTTATGGATGCACACATGTAGGCAGCTGGTAGTCTGTGTGGAAGCTGTGTGGAAGTGGTCGTCTATGCGTGCCTCTGGGTGTGCTGTGGTGAGAATGCAGTGACCTCATTGGGACAGGAACTAGCTTATACTGTGCATTTTTTCCATGCAGCGTGTGTATGTGAGTTAGTGTTTTATAAAGCATTTTATTAATTGTTTGCAAATGGCAATTGTAAGGTATGTGGAGGCTTTGCGTGTGTTTTGAGAGTGCGAGAGGGATATTTCAATGACGAGAGTTTATAACTAGAGTGCATGTTCCAAAGGAGCCAACTATTTACTCAGTAGCCTGCCCTGGTGGCTACTGAAGTCCATTCCTCTTAACAAAAGCGCACCCAAAAACGTTTCAAAGCATGTAAACAAATGAGTAAACAAAGGAAATTGTATATAGTTTCTTACTGGTAGAATGTCTGCTTGGATCTCTTCCCTCCTGCCCTCCTGTAGAGGTTGTCAGAATTCAGATTTACTGCAGAGATATTGCCTCAGTTAAATTTTATAGTCACTAAAAGGTAATTATATGACTCGAACGTTAATGAGCTCGTCTTTAAAGTGCTTGCGTGTTTTCTCATAAAATGTACAAAGCGATTTCTCGCATAAACAAATCAATCGGAGGCACAAAAGAATTGTATACAATAGGATTTATCACATGCCATCATTGCATTTTAAAGGCATACCAGTGCACGCCTTTAAAATGCAATGATGGCCATAAGGTTTCTAGTTCAAATCCTGTGCCTGGTAATGTGTTAAATGACAACCTTAGGATTCCAGAACTATGCAAACATGTGCCCTTGATCTAGGCACTTTACCCTGAAATGCCTAAACACACCCAAGCAGCCGTTCGGCCCTTCCAACTATGTGTGGGGTTAAGAGAGGACACGTATCCAAGCTGTTGGATAAATGGAGTACTATTAAATTAGAAGTATTTTAAATGGCTTCTGGTATACTAATGCATTTATAAACGCTTTATTTTATGTCATGCTGTACTGTGGAATTGGGCAACTTCCTATTTTCCGAGCGTGCACACTCTCTCCTTGACTCAGATGGAGCCTTCAATGCACTGTGCTGACGGCAGTGTCAAAGTAGGGTAAATGGAATTGTAGCATGTAAGGTTAATTATGGGTCTGCTCCAATTTGTTCTACCAGCACACTGGTATGGACAGAAGTTGTGAAGAAAACAATCCATTGCCTGTGCACTGGCATACCAAAATGAAACAGACCTATAAATATGGTTATGTGCTACACCTGTGAAAAGGCTTTGTTAAAGTTCCTACCCTGGCCCAGTGGGGCAACTGTACTTTCTCAGCCTTTATAAAGCCCACACCCAGGATTCTTGGCAGCCACTTGGAGCGGTCTTGACAACCAAAACCAAGATACAATGCACATTTGCTGGTAGGCTTGGGCGATATGTCAACCAGTAGGGATTTTGGTATACCCTGGCAGTGGCTGGCACACTGAATCAGTGGGCAGGATTATTAAACGTGATTATAGCAGTTATTTTAGATATAAACCATTTCTTGCAATAAATTTCCTAATGCTACTAGAATGTGATGTACTGTTACCGTGATTACAAAATGACAGACGGTGATAAAATGTCTATTTGCTTGTGTCTTAACAGGTAAAGTGTTATGTCTATAGTGGCCCTGAAGTGCCAAACAAGTTGACAAAATGGAAAACACGATGGCTATAGTCACACAGAAAACGTAACTTTAAAACTCCAAACACAACTGCAGATAGTAAACAAATTGGTGGCCAACTATAAATCAACACTCAATTGACCACCTATGACATAACCACATGAAGGCTTACTTTAAAATTATAGTTGGCCAAACGCATTGTCTAACAGACAGTGTCCAGTCAGCAATGACCAAAAAATTTTAAACGGTACCAGTGTTAATTTGTTTTGCACTTCAGGGCAACTATATATTTCTGTTTATATATAATGTTAAGACAATCACAGCCATATCATGTACTCATTTTTATTTGCAATGTCTTATCTTGTACAACCTTGTTTGAGAGCCCAATTGTTGAATGTTTTACGTTGACTATAATGGTCTCAACTTCTACTGTAGGGTGAAAGATCAGAAGTAGGATTATTTGTTTGAGCAGATGCACAAAAAAGATCATATTTGGACTATATTGAGTAAAAGAAATCCAGACTGAACAAATTGACTATTTACTATATATATATATATATAAATAAATATTTAAAAAAAAAGTGTAATCCTCCCTATTATATTTAATATGAAGCGTACGAGCTACATGCTGCAGTGTATCAACACGCATGTGAATTGGTGTGTCAACGCTTTGTAGCCTCAATTTGAGTGTGAACCATGCCCCTCACTGTTTGAATATCTCACAATGACAAATAAAATCGATGCTTTACTTGAACGGATACTGGTCTCCATGTAATTTCAATGTTTATTTAGTAACAGTTAACTTATTAATTGAACACAGTTTCCTACTGTAGATGACTAGATGTTTCTCTTCCTAAGAAAAACGGTGTTGTGAATGGGCAAAAAAAAAAATCCTGTCTTTTTAAAATTCACAAATATTACAGCACTAAATGACCTACAGGTTTTATGCACTAACATTTTTTTGCAGGACTAAGAGTATGGAAAAGCTGGGACTTTCATGACTGGACTGAAGGGTGTAATAATATACTTTCACCTATAGAGGGCATCATATCCAGCAATAATATTTCAAGTGCCAAATTGCTTTACATTCTTTCTGAAACTCTCATTGATCCACATGTGTTGTCTCTTCCCCCGAGGGCTCTCCTAACAAGGTGGCAGTCAATTTGACTCGCTCTGGAATGGATTGTGTTCCTGCAAATTTCATAACTGGAAAAGCACAGCTGTCATGTCCCCCTTTTTCAATAAAAAATAAGCCTTTTATATAGTCATCAGAAAAGCCCAATGAGTGAATATACAGAGATATATTGGTGCTTGTAATTACTAGGTAGAGAAGTTGTACTTTCCCCCAAAAATTGTGCTGTTTTACTTTTGACATCCAATGCAACGGTCCTATTTTCCATAACATACCCTAGACCTTGAATTGGAAGGCTTGACCTTGCATAAAACTTTTGGATCTTCTCCAGCAAGGAATTTAACCAGTCAACACTTTCAAAAGACAATTTGTGCGTTTGTAATATAAATTCAAATTGTGTGTGTGGTGTTTAGAAGTGTCTAATACATATATAAAACAGATACATGGACTCGGAATGTGCAGGCATGTGTACATCATTTTGGCCGTTTCTATGAAGGACCTATCTGAAAACAGTCCATTACTATGAATACAGCTACTCTCCTGGCAGAGTAGACAAATGAGTAACGAATACTATCTATTTTTACCAGTAAATGACCAGGAGGGGCAATACTTGGGTCGTTGGGACGACAAGTTAACTACATGTGCTGTCCATGTGACCCCTAAGGAATGAGAATTAAATGCACATGGAACCCCCTGTGGTCTGATACAGTGTGGGGCAGGTCTTAAATGTGTTTAGCATTCTGTGTGTGTGTTCCCTGCCAGCCTGTTTGAGTGTGCACTTTACAGGCTGGAGCCCCATAAACGAGGCCCTGTTTGGGCTTTGAGAGGCTCCAATAGCCCTCTGGATGACAGCTGGAAAAAGGGTGTGTGTGCAGTGGGGGAATATTGAAAAGGGACAATCTTCTCACTTATCTTGCAAAACACATTACGCATTCTCTCATTCATTCACTCACACATGCAGCACAAAGTTGTAAGGCAACACTTTGTTTTCAAGAGAGAGAGATAGGGCCTTACTGTCCTATCTGAAACAAAGTCCTCTAAAGGAGGCAATCTTTTAGTGCTTTTAAAGGGGATCCAGACGGGAAAGGAAAGAGTAAATCAGAATACTGAATGATTTTAAATCAGGGTGTTGTCATTGAAATTACAAAATACAAAATTGTTTTCTTTAACATTCATAAATTGAACACATTTACAACAAATGATTAGGCTTTGATTAGGACCACAATTCATTCATGTCTTTGTTCATTTTTATTTAATTACAGCAGTTAATACATTCTGATTTAAAAAAAAAAGGAAATAGCATTTAAATCAATACATAGAAAATTAGACATTTCAATTTATGATACTATATTATAAGGTTATAAAGTATAAAAGGCGCACATTTAAACAAACAAGCCCTTTCTTTTGCTTCCACAAATTCAAGCTTTCATGTGCAGACATTAATTTCCTTCATATAGTGTATATCCAAAATGACAGAATATACAAGTCTTAACATATTTTTTATCAAATTCTTTAGCTACCTAAGAGATCATTAGCCTAAAAACTATCAAAATAAATCAGTTTTCTTCATCGAACAAGACACAATTTTCATATTAACAAGCATTATATAGAGTATTTAAAATCTTTCCTTCTCATCACCTGATATAAAATTGACAAAGCATTGATAATAACCGGCTAAGGCTGCAGTAAGATGACCTTTCAATCCTTTTTCTTTGAGTTCCAAAGGTTTGAAGAAAATGGGTTATTTTTAGACAAATGGTGCATCCTAGTGGTTATGTGTCCTACCATGTCCTCCTTAGAGGGCCACAAAGTATGTGTGTAAGAGAGCAGGTGGACTTTATCGCACAAGTGAAAGGACCCTGAATGTTTGTGCTTCTCCGGTGCTGGCTAATTGTACTCATATGAAGTACAACTAATTTGTCTGTCAATGTGAATTATTAACTAGCAGCGTGACATTTAAAGGTGTAATATACTTTGAGACGCATTGGTGCAAGAATACGCAATGAGATCAGGTGTATGCATGCATGCATACATACATACATACAACATGCGTGCAACATGTGTATTATGCAACATGTGTATGCATAATCAACAAGCCTTTGAACAGTTATGAAACGACTAACCTTATAAAGCACAACTACACGCCAGATTTAACCATCTGAATGCATGTCTGAGCGACTCAGGGCAAGAGCTACCGTTTGTGACATAAATTAATAGTCCGATGCTTCTGTAGCGTGTCAGGGCTTGTAAAATAAAGCTGTCCTTGCATGTCAATTGTATGAAGGCTGTCCTGTCAGACCGACCTGTCCTGGCCATCTTATCAGAACACTTTGTCCTGAGCCCCCCTCAACAGCCTACTGTGTTTTCTACATCCACAACATGTCAAACAAAAACAAAAATTAATATTAATAAAGTGTATAAAATGCTTTTACTTTGGTATTCATATTGTCATTATGTGTATTGCAGCTTAGTGTTTTACCTTGCATGAAATATATTGCTTCTCTTCTCATAGTGTGCTCATTAAAATCTTTAAAGTCTTTCTTCCTTCTTATGGCATTATTTTGGTCTGTGACTTCATGATATGCTCAAATAAAACACACCTCCTCTCCTTCTTTTGACGTCTCATTATTTTCTTAAAAACACATTTCTCCATCTATCTGGGTTGGGCATTCACCGTCAGTTCAACTTTTCAAGGATTTATTTTCTTTTGTAAAGGTTCTTAAACATTGGCTGGATCCAGTGCCATGAATTGTCGATATTTTTCTTGTAATTTTGAAAATTATAGTGCACACTGCAGTTTCATCTGCAGATCAATCTGGAGATCAATACATTGCACGCAAATTTAACGTTACCAATTTGTGTAGTGGACACTGGAAAAAGGTGTCTATGTGTAATCATATCTGGCCCCGTGACAACTAGTATACTATCACATCATGGATAGAAAATAGATCAAGTGAACTGACCCACAACCTTGCAACCTAGAACACATCCCTTATCCTTTCCTACAGTTTACACTCTTAATATAGCCATCAGAAAAATGAATGAATCCTGTAGTGGTCAGAACTGGCTCTAAAAACTGCCTTAAAACTATTTAAAAATATACAAAATATCTTCTGCAACAACAAAAGCATAGCCATTGTGGGCTGTTTATTTATCGCTAATCTATCGCTATTAAGTCTACTTATCACTTCATGCAGACCGACTATGAACCTGCCATCGTTTCAGAAATAAAATATTATTCCCTATTAGAGATTGTATGTACACAAAATAACATTCTAATCATAAAATACACTTAAGCCACCAGCAGATTCTTTGTACTTTGTAGGTCTTACAGGCTAAATTAAAACTGCCCCAAGAGTAGGTCATCAGGATCAGCTTAATTTCATATACTTGAGGTCTCTTTGAATTGACTTGAAGAGCACTTTTGTACAGTTTTACAACGGCTTTGGCTCAATGTTTATAGTAGAGCGTAAACCTCCTAATGTAAACAGCCTTACATGCACATAATGGTAGTTTGAATTGGTTTCATTTCTTAATTCCTTTTAGAAGACATATGGATCATTAGTCCAGCCAAATATAGTTTTATATAGTCCAGTTCAAGTTTTTCTGTTCACCAGTAGATTTTGTGCTTTTAATTTGATTTGATACGAGTGCACAGTTGGTAGCACAGCATTCTGTGTTAAGAGCTTCCACTCTGTTGAGAACGGAGCCAAACCATTGTTTAAAAAAAAAAGGTCAGTTTGAAATAAAAAAGTTTAAAACCAAGCACACAATCAATTTCTTTCTGATACTTAAGTGTTGTTTTGCTCGGCTCTCTACTCAAACGACAGCAGGTCTGGGTGGTGCTCGGCCTCATCGGCGCTGAGCCCTGCACTCCACCGGCAGGGGGCGCCGTTCTCTAGCAGAGCGTCCTCCCCCAGGCTGATGCGGTAGGGGGTCTTGCCCGGGCAGGGGGTGGAGGCCAGCCTGGCCTCGCCGGGCTTGGCTGGGGGGTCTTTGTGGATGAGGTCCGGCACTGAGAGCTGCAGCTGGGTGTGGCCTCCCACCTCCACCCCCTCCTCCCCCGGCACTCCGTTCTCCTCCACTTTGCTCCCGTCTCCCGATGCTCCGCCTGTATGCCCGTTGCCCCGTGTCTCCTCTTCCTCCTTCTCCTCTTCCGGTTTCTCCTTCCTGTCCGGCAGGGGGGGCGGGTTCTCCTCGCCCTCCAGCGCCGCCTCCTCCTCCCGGCCGAAGAGGAGTGGCGTCTTGTCGGGGGAGGTGAAGGGGAGCGGCGGGGGGGCGGCGGGGGAGGAGGAGCAGGAGGTGTCGGGGTTCTCTGGGGAGGCGACCACGGGGTCCGAGGAGATCATCATGTCCCGGGTGGTCTTCAGGGCGCGCGGGAGACGCTTCTTCCCCGTCGGGGGAGGGGGGTCCAGCCGGGGGAAGGCGTCGAAGGAGGAGGCGTGACTGTGGAGAGGGAGGAGGAGAGAAGGATGAGGAAAGAGGTAGCAAGGCGGCACAAGGTACATGAAGAAAACGTGAGATGGTGGAAGGGCGGAGAAAGAGAGAGAGAGAGAGAGAGAGAGAGAGAGAGAGAGAGAGAGAGAGAGAGAGAGAGATATCTATCTAGATATTAATAAATATTACATATCTCAACGCACACAGAGAGACAAAATTGACACAATTATA